>OAMR01000564.1:705554-757604 GCA_900205405.1 Echinochloa crus-galli
GGGCCCGCCCCGGGAGCCGGTGGAGCTGGCCATCGGCATCGCCGGGCACGAGCGGTGGCTGGACGCGCTCCGGGCGTGGGCGAAGCTGGCGTGCTTCAAGCTCCGCCCGGCCGAGCCGGGGTATCAATTAAATTGCCGCCGATTCTTCTTTCGCCATGGATTTCAAGATACATAACTAATAACGGTGAATCCTCACGGCGTTTTATTATTGGCAAAGGTACGGTGTGCTGCGGAGCCCGGCGTCGGTGAAGACGGCGGCGAAGGAGAGCCTGGAGATGGGGAAGGAGACGGTGAAGCAGTCGGCGGAGTCGGCGGCGAGGGCAACGGAGGAGGCGCTGGAGAGGACCAGGGAGAAGGTCAAGAGGAAGGTCTCGGCTCGGCCCCCCGACGGAGACCTCTGAGCAAAACTTTTTGTCCTGTTTCTTTCCCCGGAAAAGCTTGAGCTTTGTACTGGTCCTGTAGCGTGTAAAATTGACAAGAATGTACTGGTCCTGAACTTTTTTTTCCTTGTACCAATGTTGGTATGAGATGTTAACCTGCTCGACGTGTAAATGCGGAACGATGCTTGCAAATTCAGTCAGCTAGTGATTGGGTTGGCATAAAGGATGCAGACAGAAATCCAGATGAATCCAGCCAAATGGATGAAATGTCATGAAAGAAATGGCCCTGCAGTAGTGTACTACTGTACCATGGAATACTTCCTGGAGCAGAGATACCAAGCTTGCACTACACAAAATCTATATCAGCGAGAGGAATAGGGAGGCAAAAGAAAGGCAGACTCATCTGCCAATTCATACCAGGTTTCACCTTTAAACAACGGCAAGTAAAACGGATTAATTGCCAGCTTACTCAAGTATCGCATAATTTAAATTTCCTGACTCAAAGAGAAGAGAGATTCTCCCCTAAGAAAAAACTAGAAATAACCGTCCCGTCTGCTGCTACATACCAGGCCTATGAACACAAGAAAGATACACAGAATATACACCGCCAAGGGAAAACATTCATTTTCCATGTCGAAGATGATGGCCCTGCGCTCATTCAGGGCAGATTTCCCTGAATATTGGCAGCCTGCGGTGACTAGGGTGGTGGGTGTACAGAGCTTCAGTTACTTCCTCCTCAGTTGGCTCTGCAGGTTCAGCTGACGCCTGGGCTTCAGGTTTTGGCGTCAAAAACTCCGAGTTGGTTGCTGAGACGACACCATCTTCAGGTGATCCGAGGTCGGCAGGCAGCTTGGCGGAGTTGGAAGAGGGGCCTCGAGTTGCTGCAATAGGATGATCAGTGCTTGCATGATGCGGAGAGATGAAAGGAACACCGTCATCGAATCCCTGGAAACCTGGCGCAGCACCAAGCCTGCCGACCTGTGCAACATGACACAGGTAAAATATCTGTCAGCTGAAAAACAATGAGGGAATTGGATTAAAAGAACCAGCTAGTGAGCCATGGCACACATTTTTGCCTAGGGTTACTTTTACTCTATGATGCTGGATTAACATGCTATGCTGCCTGAGGTTTGTTAAATGGACAGGACCATCAGGTAGAGCCATAGTTATTGTGTTGCAAAGGAAATAAACTTGATTCCGCACTTAGGAACTGAGAAGTGAGAACAGAAAAACTTGTGCTGAAGCTTAGAACATTACTAGACAAAGTTTACTATGAAACAACAGGCGTTGTTTCTTTTCTGGTTAGCAAGAACAATATAACAGCCAGTAATGAAATGGAACCTCTTCCTAAACAAGTATACTTCTACAAAGAGAAACAGTACGATTGTTTTTCTTCCAGCAATAATGCCAAGCAACTATACACTAGCTAAATAACGTGAAATCCAAAACCAACTTTCAGAAGAGCACAGATATTGAAAAAAAAAATCCAGTTCCACAGCGATGCATCTCTAGTATCTGTAGCGGTAGTGAACTGCAGAAATGTAGTAAAACGCCACAAAAACTGTGCTAAAGCTTGAGAATTTTGAGCATGTCCAGTTATCCACAGGCACATTGCTGAAGAAAGCTAGCAAGAACCACATCGAAAACAATCTACTTCTAAAAGAGACATTTTTTTCATTCCAGCAAGAATTACAAGCAACTAAGCACTGAAGCTAAAACAATTAGAGCACAGACAAAGCAGCTTTCAGAGAAGTGAAGACATTAGTATAGATTTCCAATTTCACAGTAATGCATCTCTACAAGCTGTAGCTATTGCCATGAGCAAATAGTAGTGAACTAGCTATCGAAAAGCATTGCCAGTTCTAGGGATCTACAAATAAGATTTGAACCAAAGGAACAACTACAGGTAAAAGGTCAAAAACATATGAACCTAATAAACAAGCTAATTTAGCATGACTTTTGGCATTAGAAACATATGTGACACCGATTCCAAGTAAACATCTGGGTTACATGTTGAGTAACATACACTACCAATAAAATCACAAATCACAACTGATAGATAAATGCGGCAGCATGAATTAAGCAGTTTGTTGCGTTCAACCAGATTCAGCAATGCTTATTAACATCGCCCTAATCATGCCTGTTAGCATTTGGTTTTTCCGCGTTTCAAAAAAAGAAAGAACATAATTTTTCCCTAAAAACAGGTTAGGCAAAAGCAGAAAGCATTGAATCATACATCCATGACATTAACTAAACTAGGGGTCTAACTGTTACAACAAATCTGAAACCATTAAAATTTGATGGCATGAATCAATCAATTTGTTGCATTCAACCAAATTAAGCAATCTTTATTACAACACAGCCCTAACCATGCCTATTAGGTTTTTCTGCATTCCAAAAAAATAAAAAACATGATTTTTCCTTAAAAACAGGTTTGGTAATTCCACAGCACTGTCCGGATTTCATATTCTTTGAGATCAAAAGCAGAAAGCATTGAATCATGCATCCATGACATTAACTAAACTAGGGGTCTAACCGTTACAACAAATCTGAAACCATTAAAATATGATGGCATGAATCAATCAATTTGTTGCATTCAACCAAATTCAGCAATCTTTATTACAACACAGCCCTAACCATGCCTATTAGGTTTTTCTGCTTTCCAAAAAATTAAAAAACATGATTTTCCCCTAAAAACAGGGTAGGTAATTCCACAGCACTGTCCGGATTTCATATTCTTTGAGATCAAAAGCAGAAAGCATTGAATCATGCATCCATGACATTAACTAAACTAGGGGTCTAACCGTTACAACAAATCTGAAACCATTAAAATATGATGGCATGAATCAATCAATTTGTTGCATTCAACCAAATTAAGCAAACCTAGATGTTAACCTGCTCGACGTGTAAATGCGGAACGATGCTTGCAAATTCAGTCAGCTAGTGATTGGGTTGGCATAAAGGATGCAGACAGAAATCCAGATGAATCCAGCCAAATGGATGAAATGTCATGAAAGAAATGGCCCTGCAGTAGTGTACTACTGTACCATGGAATACTTCCTGGAGCAGAGATACCAAGCTTGCACTACACAAAATCTATATCAGCGAGAGGAATAGGGAGGCAAAAGAAAGGCAGACTCATCTGCCAATTCATACCAGGTTTCACCTTTCAAACAACGGCAAATAAAACGGATTAATTGCCGGCTTACTCAAGTATAGCATAATTTAAATTTCCTGGCTCAAAGAGAAGAGAGATTCTCCCCTAAGAAAAAACTAGAAATAACCGTCCCGTCTGCTGCTACATACCAGGCCTATGAACACAAGAAAGGTACACAGAATATACACCGCCAAGGGAAAACATTCATTTTCCATGTCGAAGCTGATGGACTTGCGCTCATTCAGGGCAGATTTCCCTGAATATTGGCAGCCTGCGGTGACTAGGGTGGTGGGTGTACAGAGCTTCAGTTACTTCCTCCTCAGTTGGCTCTGCAGGTTCAGCTGACGCCTGGGCTTCAGGTTTTGGCGTCAAAAACTCCGAGTTGGTTGCTGGGACGACACCATCTTCTGGTGATCCGAGGTCGGCAGGCAGCTTGGCGGAGTTGGAAGAGGGACCTCGAGTTGCTGCAATAGGATGATCAGTGCTTGCAAGATGCGGAGAGATGAAAGGAACACCGTCATCATATCCCTGGAAACCTGGCGCAGCAGCAAGCCTGCCGACCTGTGCAACATGACACAGGTAAAAGATCTGTCAGCTGAAAAACAGTGAGGGAATTAGATTAAAAGAACCAGCTAGTGAGCCATGGCACACATTTTTGCCTAGGGTTACTTTTACTCTATGATGCTGGATTAACATGCTATGCTGCCTGAGGTTTGTTAAATGGACAGGACCATCAGGTAGAGCCATAGTTATTGTGTTGCAAAGGAAATAAACCTGATTCCACACTTTGTCAAAATGCCTGCGTCAATAATAGGCCACAAAAGAATGTCTGCGGTTCATCTAACAAGAATGACTGGAAAGGAACTGAGAACAGAAAAACTTGTGCTGAAGCTTAGAACATTATTGGACAAAGTTTACTCTAAAACAACAGGCTTTGTTTCTTCTCTGGTTAGCAAGAACACTAGAACAGCCAATAATGAATTGGAACCTCATCCAAAACAAGTATACTTCTACAAAGAGCAACAGTATGATTGTTTTTCTTCCAGCAATAATGCCAAGCAACTATACACTAGCTAAATAACGTGAAATCCAAAACCAACTTTCAGAAGAGCACAGATATTGAAAAAAAAAATCCAGTTCCACAGCGATGCATCTCTAGTATCTGTAGCGGTAGTGAACTGCAGAAATGTAGTAAAACGCCACAAAAACTGTGCTAAAGCTTGAGAATTTTGAGCATGTCCAGTTATCCACAGGCACATTGCTGAAGAAAGCTAGCAAGAACCACATCGAAAACAATCTACTTCTAAAAGAGACATTTTTTTCATTCCAGCAAGAATTACAAGCAACTAAGCACTGAAGCTAAAACAATTAGAGCACAGACAAAGCAGCTTTCAGAGAAGTGAAGACATTAGTATAGATTTCCAATTTCACAGTAATGCATCTCTACAAGCTGTAGCTATTGCCATGAGCAAATAGTAGTGAACTAGCTATCGAAAAGCATTGCCAGTTCTAGGGATCTACAAATAAGATTTGAACCAAAGGAACAACTACAGGTAAAAGGTCAAAAACATATGAACCTAATAAACAAGCTAATTTAGCATGACTTTTGGCATTAGAAACATATGTGACACCGATTCCAAGTAAACATCTGGGTTACATGTTGAGTAACATACACTACCAATAAAATCACAAATCACAACTGATAGATAAATGCGGCAGCATGAATTAAGCAGTTTGTTGCGTTCAACCAGATTCAGCAATGCTTATTAACATCGCCCTAATCATGCCTGTTAGCATTTGGTTTTTCCGCGTTTCAAAAAAAGAAAGAACATAATTTTTCCCTAAAAACAGGTTAGGCAAAAGCAGAAAGCATTGAATCATACATCCATGACATTAACTAAACTAGGGGTCTAACCGTTACAACAAATCTGAAACCATTAAAATATGATGGCATGAATCAATCAATTTGTTGCATGTAACCAAATTCAGCAATCTTTATCACAACACAGCCCTAACAATGCCTTTTAGGTTTTTCTGCATTCCAAAAAATTAAAAAACATGATTTTTCCCTAAAAACAGGTTAGGTAATTCCACACCACTGTACGGATTTCATATTCTTTGAGATCAAAAGCAAAAAGAATTGAATCATGCATCCATGACATCCGTTACAATAAATCTGAAACCATTAAATTATGATGGCACGAATCAATCAATTTGTTGCATTCAACCAAATTCAGCAATCTTTATTACAACACAGCCCTAACCATGCCTATTAGGTTTTCCTGCATTCCAAAAAAATTAAAAAAACATGATTTTCCCCTAAAAACAGGTAACGTATTTTCACAGCACTGTCCGGATTTCATATTCTTTGAGATCAAAAGCAGAAAGCATTGAATCATGCATCCATGACATTAACTAAACTAGGGGTCTAACCGTTACAACAAGTCTGAAACTATTAAAATATGATAGCATGAATCAATCAATTTGTTGCATTCAACCAAATTCAGCAATCTTTATTACAACACAGCCCTAATCATGCCTATTCGCATATGTTTTCCCATATTTCCAAAAAGATAAGAACATGATTTTCCCTAAAATCAGATTAGGCAGTTCCACAGCACTATCCAGCAGATTTTCGTATCCTTTGAGATGAAGAGCAGAAAGCACCAAATCAAGCATCCATGCCATTAACTAAACTACCGGTCCAACCATTACAACAAATCAGAAACCATTAGTACTTGATGTCCTCATCAGCTAGGCGTTTCTGACGACGACAAACCGGACCGGCATGTCAGTGAAACTAGATCTGGAGAGCAGGAGAATTACCTCATGTTTGGAGCCGTAGCGGCCGCCGCCAGCTGCCCAAACCCCATCATCCGCCGCTGCGTACGCCGTCCTCATCTGCGGAGGCGGCGGGGGCTGCGGCGGCGCTGACTGCGGGGAGTAGAGGAGGACGCGGCTCTCGAGGTCCGCGGACGCGGCGAAGCAGGCGCGGCGGTAGCGGAGGAGCGAGGCGTCGAACCCGAGGTCCAGCCCGCCCGAGGAGGACGAGGAGTACCCGGAAACGCCGCCATCCCCGGCGGCCACGGCGTCGAAGGCCGGCGTGAGGTAGGTCTGCAGCGACGGCGACGAGAGGCGGCGCTGCCGCCGCCGCGCCGCGGACTCGCCTACCCACCTGCTGCCGGGGGACGCGGGGACGTAATCGAAGTCCATGGCGGCGAGTCCGTAGCTCTCAGGACCTGCGCAGGGAATCAGGGGGGCGCGAGGGTTATCAGGCTGAGGGGGGCGAGAAGATTTGGGAAAGTGAGGGTTTCGCGGATTGGTGGTTTCAAATTTAACCGGCCGGAGACTAGGGCTCTTCCGAAATTGTGCCCCGGATCGAAAAAAATCCGCACCCTTTCTACTCTCCGCGAGCCGCACGCGACCGATGAGGCGGCCGTTGCGGACTCACGAAGAATCCGCGGCGTGCGTTAGCAAGAGCAAATTGGTTTTTGCGTGGTTTGGGGATCGGGGAAATCAAATAAAATTCGCAAAATTTTGAGAAATAAAAGTTGGGAGGAACTAGTGAGGAAACCAGTTTTAGTCGAATCACAGAACGCAATGCAGCTCGAGCTAGCAGTTCGTCAAGTCCAAAACCTAGAACAGTGCTGCACAAACTGGCAGATCAAGTCAAGATCTAAAAATGGGGAAAAAAATCAAACTAGCCGGGAAAAAATCATGGACAGATCAAAGGCCAGAGCAACCCGGATCCCTCGGACACAAACAAAACGAAATGGAGATAATGCTCACCAGAGAAAATCTCGGTAAGAGCGCTTGGGCAAGCTCCCGAAGATTTAGCATAAAAATAAACAAATAAAAAAACACGGCAAAAGTCCAAACTTCAAAGTTGAAACCATGAGGGGGATGGGGCAGTGGTATGAGGTTGATGCTCACCTTGCATCGTTGGAAGCCTCTAGAAGCCTCCCTCGGTGCTTTCCGCTGCTCTCGCGCGCAAGGTCACGCAGCCATTGGTGCCTGCCGCCTGCTGCTTATTCGCTTCGGCCGGGCGGGAAGTGGAGACGAAGCGAGGCGGATACAAAGGAAAGGGAGACGGGCCAGGTCAAGTACACGTGGCCCTGATCCTCCTCGGATTCCATTTACTTGGGCCTCTTATGTAATGGGCCTGCACTATAGTTTACATGGGCCAGGGACATAGCAGTGCAAATCAAAATCATCTTCGTAGGGGAAGGATATGACTGGAATTATTCCTCATTTTTGCAGCTCATCTTGTTATTTTCGCTTCAAGGGTTTTCAAAGAGAGAGAAGATACCAGGCTCATCATATAGAAGCCAGTTTGCCAGATTGCATGCTGTAGTCTTTGTTGACAAAGCTGACAACAAGATGTACATGCATAGCTATGAGGCCTGGGACATAATGCATTCCATTCTTTTGGAAATGGACAACACAATACAGGTATCCAAACCACAGGAATCATACACTGTATTTAAGCTCAATCTAACAAACCCATTACATCACACTACACACAAATCCGATATACCTCACGCCCGGGTAGAACTACAAGAGTTAATTACACAAAGAATATTACTTATTCTATATTTTGAATACAGGCTGTAAACACTTACACCGCCACCGCCGCCTTTTAATTCCTGTATGCTAATGCAACCACACCAATGCATCATTATATACACAGCAAACAAAACAAACTATGAGACCCTTGAGGTAGGCACACTTCATGGAAAATAGGAGTATGAGGCAGCCAAATTGTCTATGCTGAGGAGCATAGCAGGCTTCCTATTCATGGCCGTTTGGCCCTCAGAACAGGAGAGGCTTCATTTCAAAGGCTATTAAGAAGAGCCCGTTTGCAAGATGGCTGCTGAGAAGTTTCTGGCCTTGACCCTGGTGAGGTCAGCTCTAACACAGACAGAAGAAAATTCCTCTCCTGAAAAGATTAAAAAATACAAATGTGAGCAGCTCTACCACATATTTGTCATTGTTATTTCTACTTCAGCTACGAGATATGAATCTCAAGCACAGGTCATAGGAAACGAAAGCTTACACTAGCAGTAAATTTTGGAGTAGGCATGTCATCGGTGTAAGGTTGGAATGTTGCAACTGTATGAGCAGGGGAAGTGAATTCCATAGACGGAAGCTTACTATCTTTCGCAACCACAGCAATTCTTGGGGATGAAAATGTTTCTGCACCTGCTTTACCTCGGAGAACTGTGTGAGCAGGGGAGGTAAACTCAATACATTGGAGCCTGCTATCCTCGGCAACCGCATTAAGGTTCTCTGGTGCTGGTGTTTCTCCACGTTCTTTAGTTTGAAATTTTGTTAGAATAGGAGAGGTAGATTCCATGCATTGAAGACTGCTTTCTTCAGCAATCTTGCTCAAATTTCCAGATGCTTCTTCTTCTGCACCTGTTTTAGCCTCAACATTTTTAGTGCATTTTCTTTGATGTAGATGAAACAGAACCTACCCCTAAGTTCTTATCAGCAGAGTTGGTTACCTGGGCAAGGTTCAATACTTCCAGAAAGCACATTTCCGCAAAGACTATTATCTTCTTTGCAATGATCTACAGGGCAAGCTTCCATCAATTCATCAGGGGCCATGTCTGATGTTACTTCCATTCTAACTTGTGATGGACCAAAAGACTGATCATCATGCACATCAATCTGCCCATTATGCTCCCTGTTCATTGAAATGATGATACATAAGAACCAGAAGCAATATATTGCACCCAAAGGATGAGAAATTATCCATCATTTACCTTATGTTTTGTTCATCTTCCTCTTTACTTTCATAGGGGTCTATGATAAAATCATCAATATCTGTTAGAACAGGAGATGTAGATTCCACACGCTGAAGCCTGTTATCCCGGGCAACCTCGCACAAATTCTCAGGTACTGCTATTTCTGCACCTGTTTTAGCCTCAAGAAATTCAGATAATCTTTCTTTCATGTAGATGCAACAGAATCTAGCTAAGTTATGATCGATAGTGTAGGTTACCTGAGCAAGCTTCCATACTTCCAGAAAGCTTGTTTCTACTAAGACTACTAACTTCTTTGCAGTTATCTACTGGGTGATCTTCCATCATTTCATCAGGGGCCATATTTGATGTTACTTCCATGCTAACCTGTGAAGGACAGCTACAGTGCTCATTGTCCACATCTGTTTGCCTTTGTCCATTCTGCTCCCTGTGCATTGGAATGATGGGTAAATAACTGAAGCATATATTTGAAAAAAAAAGATGAGTGTTTATTGATCATTTACCTTAACTTTTGTTCATCTTCCTCTTTACTCTCATAGGGGTCAACGATTAAATCATCAAGCTCCTCTAAGAGGGAAGCTATTCCAGACCCACTATTTTCTGACATTCCATTGTCCTCGTTTTTCACTAAATGATTTTGCAGTTGCTGAAAAAGTCAGGTATAGAACAGTTATTTAACAATAAGTAGCAGGAACATTAAGTTGAGAAATTCACAACAGCAAGTTGGTGCAGCCACCCATACCTGCCATGCTTCATCCATGCTTTGGCTTGTATCCTCGGTGTTGATTTTTGTTGCAAGGGAGCTAAGCAAATCAGCTTGCTGCAATAAAATAGCAACTTTTGGATCATCCTTGTTCATGAAATTACCCTCCTGCTTCACACCTGGAATTATTCATGCAGAAGTGATTCAATCACTGACGAAGGAGACACAGGTAAATAAAATATTCAGAATCAAGGATAATAGACTTACATTGTTGTTCTGGACCAAGTAATGGTTTAGTCGTTGTGACAACAAGATTTTGGGATTTCACTGTATTCACAGTATGTTGATTATTGGAAGAAATGGTAGAAAGAGGTTGCCGGGCATCTTGTTGTGTGCCTTTTTCCTGTCCAAATAATCTAATATTTGGTACAATATTCTCCTTAAAATCGGAACTGCAAGACCTAGTAGCAAAATCAAATAAAACAGAGTAAAAAAAACATGTAGCCATTAAGTTGCTTAGCAGACATAACATCAAGTTGTGATGGAATTTTGTATACCTCATCTGCTTAATGGGTAGTGAGGACCCCACTGCACCAGGTGTCACGCATCCTGTTTGTGTGAGAACCCTCTTTGCACTTGTGTTCGAACATGGTGTATCATTTTCTTGCAATGGCTCGTCATCCTTTGCCCTCCTTTTGCATAAAGTAGAAAACCTATTCTTCACTGCATTATCAGTTCTGTTGTAGGTAAAACAAGAAACACATATTAGTTTGCATGTCTCATTGTTTATCCTTGTTTTCACCTTTGCAGGAAAATGTAATTTAGTAAGAAAAAACTCACCTTCCTGATACAACCTTAGCAATTTCAGTCCACCTGTTACCAAGAAGTTTTTGAGCCTGCATAACAATAACGAGCAGATAAGAATATACAGTTTGATAGCAAGAAACAGGGTTGGAGCTATGGATTGTCACTGGAGTCACCTTGATGAATTTTGAAAGTTTTAATGTAACATGACTGTATGTGATCCTGTCCTGGTTTACACAAGACCCTGGTGGTCTATACAATGGAAAAACAATGTGTACAGGAGCTTTCTAATTTCCACATGCCACCACAGCAAATTTATCATAATAGAAGGCTAAATGATCGGAGATGATGACACGTAGTTCTGGGATAATATTAAACATATTAAACAGGATATCAGCCACGTGTCGTGGTAAACTACAATACAAACACATTGATAACCTGAAATCAAGCAACAGACACAGGTTCCACGTGTCCACGGTCGCAGTCATTTCTATTTTTGCAAGAAGCTAGTAATATGTGGGATAATATTACACATATTTAACAGGATACCGGCCACGTGTTGTGGTAAACTACAATACAAACACATTGATAACCTGAAATCATGCAACAGACACAGGTTCCACGTGTACACGTTCGCAGTCATTTCTATTTTTGCAAGCCAGTAACGTAAAGCAAGGTGGGGATGCTCTCCCCACGTTCACATCACAAAATTTAATCATTTCTATTTCAACGGTAGAAGGTTACATACGTTACCAATAGGAAAGGCTAACATCTAAATTCTATGGAAGATCATAAGCATTCGATGAGGCAGTTTCTAGTTTCAAGTAAATTCACTAACCAGATCTAGCAATTAAATTGCTATTAGAAGACATCAAAATCTCACCTCACACAATAGCATATCCTCTTCCCGGGACCACCCGCCTTTCTTGCACTCTGAGTTCAAATAATTGTACCATCTGCAGCAACAACCAAGCAAAAATGGAATCAAACAAACACCCAAACAAAGTTGGCAACCTAATAGTTTTAATCAATATTTACTCCTCTGTCAGAACAAAAGGGTGCGCACCTTCTCCTGCACTGTCTGGCCGTCTTGTCCTTGAATTGCGCCGCTATAATCGTCCAGCTACCGAATTTAAGAGAAAAACTTAGTGATTAAAACACCAAGGCAACAAGGAGACAGTTACGTCGAGGATTTGAGCAAAGAATGCATACTTCTCGGTGCCATGTAGCGCGATTTGAGCACGGAGCACGTTATCCTCCTACAGGAAGGAAGTTGCAAGCATCAGAACGAATTTAATCCTAAAAGAGAAATCAGAGACCAGCAGTCCAGTGTAGCATGAAGAGCATCGGAAGATAAGCCAGGCTAAAAAATTCCAAACATTTTTTTCACAAGGCAATAGAAAGTTAAGTAAAATCAGGTACGGAATCCATGAAGCAAAGAGAAAATTCCCGTTATGTACGAAATTACTCCGAACAGGTGAAAAGCCACCTTATTCCCCCCGAACAAAAAGAAGGCCAATAATTGCTTCGTACATGGGTCCAATCCCGAACCCGAGGGCACTAAAATTGGGGGGTGGAGAAAAAGGCACGCGCACGAAATTCTGCGAATTGCGGGGCACGCAAACACGCCTACAGACGAACAGGAGCCGCTTGCACATACACACCTCGGCGCTCCAACTGACGATGTGGCGGTCCTTCTTGGCGGCGGCCCCCGGCGCGGCGCCGGATGAGGAGGTCAGATCGGGCCCGGTCGCCATGGCTCGAGATCCCGCATGTTCCGCCCGCGGGCCCCCAGCGGCGTGCGACGGCGGCTGGCGAGCCCGGCCGGCCGGAGCGGGGCGGTCCGGTGGCCGGCTAGGGTTTGGGGTTTGGGCGCCAATGGAGGAATTTTTGAACTTGGGGTCCGGAGGAAGCGGCCAAGGGAGGAGAGGAGGAGGAGGAGCCAAGGGAAGAGGGTGACGGCTGCCGAGTGGATGGATGGGCGAGGGGAATTTTTTTGCAGTGGGGGTTGGGTTTTAAAAGGTGGGCGGTGGCGGTGGCGTGCGTGGAAGGGAAAGTCCTGTTGGGAACTGCAGCAACTGCTCCTGTCGAACGGAACGGAACGGAATGGACGGCCTTGCCTGGCATTGGACTTTGGCTGGTGCAGACTGGAGTGGGACTGACAGTGCTAGGAGTGTGGCTATGCCCCTCGTCGCTGGACAAGTGTAGCAAAGTACCATGAGATAGATTTTTGCTCTGGGAAATTTGGAGGTTATTTCAAATTGGTGGGTTGGCGGAGGGGTTTAGATTTCGAACCATTTATTTATAAACAAGGACGTCGGTGTTTTGGCAGATTATAAATACTTGCAACAGCCAAACCAAACAAAAGTTCATACAAGAAAGAAAAAAGAGAAGAAGAAAACAAGGTATGAAAACGAGCTTAACCGAAACATCATATTTACGCAACTAGATATCGTTAGATTTATATTACTATTTGTGGGTTTTTTGTCATTTTGGTTCAGACCACACGGGTACAGTTTTGGTGTAGCAATACGCGTGTAATAACTGCAATGTATTTCTATATTAACTTTTGATGATAAATTTTAGAGGTTTGTACATGCGTCATGTTTAGATAACTAGATATGGCATTACTAGTTTTACTCCAACCATACCTAATGTAACTAATTTGTCCTGCCTGCGAAAACCGGTTTTAGCTACTTTGATGGGGGAATTGTTGACATAATCGAGTTTGTCGTATATACAAGAAAACAAAAGGAGTAGAAGCTTATCCGAAAAGTCATATTTACCTAACCAGAGACCGTTAGGTTTGCGTTACTATATCTATTCCACACGGATAAACCTGGGCTTTTTACTATTTCCATTTAGATCATGTATACCACATGAATGCAGATTTGATGCAGTATTGCACGCGTAATAACACCAGTGTATTTTTATACCAACTTTCGATGATAAATTTTAGTGGGTTTGTACGTCAATTTTACATAACCGGATATGGTACCGGCTAATTTTCCATACTATTTTTACTCCAACATACCAAATGTAGCTAATTTTCTTGCTCTACCACCAAAATGGAGTTTGTCTTATACACTTACCCTCTCCATTGTTCTTTCTTTTCGGTATCACTTGATGAATTGGGTTCACATGAGTTGCATCATGCATGCTTCATGGCATAGGTGAGCAGTGAGTTCGTGTGTGACTCGTTTTATGGTGCCACGCTCCTCCTACGTCTCATCTACTGTTTGTAATGGTACTGAAAGGCTATACCCAACAAGCATACGACTCTTGTGAAATTGATTCATCTTCGTGCACCGGGAAAGGTACAGCAGTCACCTCCTTTCGAATTTTGAAATTTGAGTTTCAGCCTTTGTTTTCATTTCATTTAATCAAGTTGCTTTCACCTTCGGTTTACCCAGTGACAGATATTTCCCATGTGTTTTTCTTGTTTTGTTATGCAGTGTAGGAGTAGTAGTATATGACTAATCCAGGTCTAACATTGGCCCGATCGATCAGATTGGGCATTCAGATACGGTCAAGGCACTTGAATCAGGCGGCAGATTATTTTATTGGATTCGTCGAGTACTCTGAAGCCTGACACTGACAGACGTGCGAGTAGCCAGAAGGGGATCCTCTACGTAAGAGGAATTGCAGCCCTACGTACTGTACTTGTAGCTACTAGGAATAATCGTTATATTGGCCCTGTTTAGTTCCCTTCAAAAGGAAAAAATTCACTCTCCAAACTTTACTATTCACCTATCCCATCAAAGCACATCAAACATCTCTCCTCATACATGGAGCACTAAACGTGGATAAATAAAAAAACTAGCTGCATGGTTTTGATGTACACGACGAGACGAATCTTTTGAGCCTAGTTAGGTTATGATAGGACAATGTTTACCACAAACAAACGAAAAGTGCTACAGTGCGCTACAGAGTCCGATGTGACATTTTCACCTTACCTTTTCACCATTTTGAGGGAACTAAACACCCCAAATTAATAGTGACACGTTGATGTGAGTCTCACAAGTCACAGAGTGCCGTACCAACCTGGTTGTCCCTGCACACTTTATGCCATCGTTTGAAAAACACGGCCGGTGATTTTGAATACTAGGTGAAAGGAGGATTTTGAACCGAGCATTTGGAGTCGGATAACCTAACTAGAACTATAGTGGTTAGTGAAAAGTCATCGTTCCTCCACTATATGCGTGCGTGATTGCGACGCCGTGGCCATCCGTTTCGGTTCCAAGCCGCTAATTTCAAAAGGGGTGCAACGGCTAACCCAGAAACTCCGGTCACCGTCACTGTCAGTGTTCAGCGACTTCAGTTTTCCTTCACCGTCAATGACCATTTCGAGCAAAAAATCAACTGGTTTAGATTTAGATGCTATACCCGCAAAAATAAAACACTGTGTATATGCTAATAATTGACGCCAGGAACAGGGCAGAATTTGTGAACGGAACGGATAGTGTAGAAATTTTCTCAAGAAAGGAGACGGGAGGCTATCACCTATCAGAGTGGCGTCGTCAGCTTGGGGAAAAGCTATCAGGTGCCGTCACTGGGATCGATTGCAAAGAGGCTTTGGATAGGGCAGGACCGCAGGTATGAGGAGGACGGTATCCTATTCCCCGTCCCACACACTGGGGTGCATGTGCGGCACGGTGCGTTTGCCTTTTTTTTTTGGCTTGCAACTGGACTGGTCTGAACTGTGCTGTCTGACTGAACATGCGCCGCTTTTCGCTTGTTTAGTTCCTCATCACATCACTAGAATTTTCAAAATTCTCTTTCCAAACATCACTATCCACCTATCATATCAAATTTCTCTCCTCATGCATGAAACATAAATAAAAAAACTAATTACATGGTTTTGATGTACACGACGAGATGAATGTTTTGAGATGTTTACCACAAACAAACTAAAAGTGCTACAGTGTCCGATATGGCATTTTTACCAAACTTTTAGGCTGACTTCAACAAGGAGAAGCATTTTTGGAAGGCAATCGTAGATTTGCCTTGCGTGTGCAGTGTTTTTTCTCCCCTTCGCAGCTCACGTCTCCAACAGCAATAGCAGAGGCAAAAGCATTCCAGCGAGCCGGAGGAGAGGGAGGAGGTGGGCAACGACGACGGCGAGCTCGCCAGCGATTGGGGCGACGAGGGTGGACTAGAACCAGCGGAACAGAGAGAGAAGGTCGCGGCGAGCTCACCAAGGGGCTCACCTCGTGCTGTGGCGGCTCGGAGAGGTGGCTAGGCGGAAGGGGGTGGTCGGCGGCAACGGCGAGCGGGGCGGCGGCGCTACGGCGGCGAGGAGGTGAAATTGGTGGGCGGGCGAGCTGCAGGGAGTGGAGGAGAAGCTAGGCGTGCCCTTGGCTCAGCCAGAGGCGGGCTGTGGTGAGCTGCCCACGTGAGCCCGAGGCGGCGACGGCTATGGTGGCGCGGCGGCGGTGGTCGGTAGAGGAGCTCGCGCAGCGGCGCGCGACGGACGGCGCGAGGGGCCCTGGCGGTGGCGCGCGGCCGTTGGCGCGCAGCGGCGGCCGCGAATGCATTGAGGAGAGAGGCGATGTATATTTGCATCGTCTCTCCTGGGAAGGGAGAATGCCTACTCGTTTGCATAGCCTGTTGGGAACATCCGGTGATGCACGGTTTCACCGGAGATGCATATATTCATTTGCATTGTGCTGTTGAAGTCAGCCTTACAACTAAAGACAGCCTGCCTTTTACGTTGGTCCGTCAGAGGCTCGGACCCTGTCAGGGCCGAAAGTATCCAACGAACCATAGGATCCTATGCAGAGCAGCAAGGACTGCGGTCAATTCAACAGCCGGCCTCTGCCAGCTGCCCCAGCCTCGGTCCTGCTCTGAACTTGCCATGCTCTCACCTTGGTATCCGCGATCGTGTCGCTCGCGTTGCGTGTTCCGAAAAGATGGACGCATGGCAATGGCATACCTGGACTAGAATGAGCGTGCATGTTTTTCAAAAAAGATTAAATGAGCATGTTTTTCAAAAAGAAAAGAAAAGAAAAGAAAAGAAAAGAATGAGCGTGCATTCGTGAACTGTGCAGAGGAGCCGTGAATGGCATACTTGGTCTCTCAACTTCTCAGGGGGTGAAGGAAGCAATGCCAAGCTCAGAGTTTTTACTTATGATTCCTTATTAGGCTTGGTTAATTGAGTTTTCAAAAGAAAAGAGAACTCTTGATTAATAGTAACGAATCTTGAGTCGCCGTCCCTGAAGACGACCACCATGTAGTCCAGGGGCCTGAACGCCGCCACCGCCTCGATGTCGCCGTAGGCGGGCTCGAACGCGGCGCGCACCTGCTCGGTGAGGTCGTCGTGGCGGAATCGGAAGAGATCCAGAAACTGGCCGAAGACGCAGCGGCGGTGCAGGCCGGACGGGTCCCCGGAGAGCTGCCCGGCGAAGGGGGCCAGGAGGTCGCGCGACAGGGTCGCTGCCTCGACGGCGTCGCCGTACAACCGGCGGCGTAGGGTTGCGATGGTCACCGACACCATGGAATCTTTCTTCAATCCGATGATCCTGCGCTTGTTCAACTTGTCTCGTGTTTCTCTACTCCACAACACCACTACACCAGGACAAACGTTCCCGGGTATATAAACTTATCGGACACGATCTCACGCAAATTGCAACAGAAAGGCACACGACGTCTGGAGTCCTGGATATATACTTCTGGGCCAGGTGCATGAGTGTTTTGTCAAGTCTATTTCGTCAGTTTGAATTTTATTAGTTGGCAGGCACATTGAGGTGTCAAATGCAATTCATGGAGCAAAACTTGGTCGCTCCAAGTACATACAGCACGAAAGAATCAGCAAGTACGAAAGAATCAGTAAGTACTGCTGAGGTTAGAAATGAAGCTCACGTACACAACATGAAAGGATCATCAAGTGTGGCACAAAAAATCAATTGCATCCCTCAAGGATCATCAACATCAAGTGTGGCACAAAAAATCAATTACATCCCTCTAGTACCAATGTACCATGCACAATTACATCCCTCTAACACCATGCACAAGTGTGACAGAATCAACCAAATCCCTCTCACAGCATGCAAACAGTCAAAAAAAAAAAAGCAACGAGCCAACCTCATGTAGAGTAGTCCCGATCATAGACCAACCGATTGAGGATATCATCCAGGATGTGACGAGCAACCACCTCTGCTCCCAGCGCGAGTCGGCAGTCGAGGAACCCCGTCAACTCCCAGCTCCCTGTTGGCTCCAGCAGCAGCCTTGCCGCACCAGTCCGGGACTCGAAAACACCCAGGGCCATACTCCTCGGCGGGTAGATTGCCAGGCCCTCCAGAGTCCCGAATCCTTCCAGAGCAAACCACAAGTCCGTCTCTCTCATCCCCGGCCTGACTCCTAGCAGCAGCACAGCTCTGTCCGAGAAGCAGCGCCTACGCCCAAGCAACACGTCAGGGTGTCTTACAGCACACAATCTGAAGAGTTCTCCGGTTAGATCTCCCGTGGCCAGTCCTGCTATCTCGTCCAGTGCCTTCAGCCTTAATGTGACCCACTTCGTCACGCGCTCAAATGTCTGTGCACTGAAGGAGCTCCTCAAGCTCGGCTGAATCCGACGTGCCTGGATCTGGATGGGCTTCTGCTGCTGGAAAGCGGCGAGCCAGGACTCCTCTGGCTCCCGCACCAGTGCCTCCGCATCCCCGGTGCTCCGGAGCACAACAAGCACGGCTCCCAGAGCCCGGTGAACAATCACCGACTCGATCTCGCCCACCGGCATACTGTTCTGGATGGCACTAGCGACCTCTCCAGCGTCGCAAACCTGTGTCTCCAGACCGCTCAGAAGAACCACTCGGCCCAGATCATCAGCTGCCGTCAAGAACGGAGGAAGCAGGAGCAGCTGCAGCGAGGTCTCCTCCAAAGCATGAGCGCCAGCAGGCAGAGGAATGAGTGAGGAGTCGTACATGTCCAAACCGCTCTGGTGCAGCAGGGACGCCCTCAGGCCGGCCGCCTCCGTAGACAGAGCATCATCATACACCAGGATGCTGATGTTGTGTGCTCTCTGCATGATCACTGCACAGGCGGGTGCCTGGACATCCAGCACTTCCAGCCCGATGCGGGAAAGATAGGACGCACCCCTATCCACGGATGACACAGGCCCTCTGGTTCGGAGAAAGATGCATCTCAGGTGGAAGTCCCTCTCTGTATCTCCCAGAAGGTACTGGGGGGGGATCAGTGATCTGAACAACTCAGCAAAGGGCAGCCGTCTCGCGTGGTTGTCTTGCACGCCCAGAATGTCGAAAGGTGTGTAACCAGCGCCAGTTGCCTGCACAAATGCACAGTAACAATTGGATAAGCATGACTTACACTTGACGAATATGTTGTGAATGAGGTTAAGCGCCAAATAATTCGAGCACCTATAAATAAAATGCAGTGATAATTCTGACAGAAAGTTACTTGAATAGTAAACACATTTCCCTCATCACAAGGAAACACTCATAGGATCACAATGAACGACGCACAATGACTAAGTACCAGAACAATTGACGTAATGTAACCAACCAACCAAAAAAAAAAGGCAAGAATCAGGGAGACAGCAAGATATGTTCCTGTTTTAGTTTCTATTGCATTCATGGAAGAATCATTAAGTCAATATGCCGTCCAAATACACAATTTGTAGATTCTAGCAGTGTTTCACCACTCAAATTTTGTGCCATTTTCCGCCTACTGGTGGCGCCAGCGCAAACTAATCCACCCCCAGACCTTTTTTAGCTTAGTCGAACAAGTTCCATACTTTGGCACGGCTGTCTGTTTTAACCCTGAGTGCCTATGTGCCTCGGATTTTGTTTGAAAGTTGAAACTATTAGTGATCTAGTTAGGATGCATTGTGAAATTGATTCTACTTTGTCAAGAAGCAATTCTTCTCAACCAAGTAATTGCATCTGCCTATTTCCTACCAATCACTCTGATGCTAGTTCTCCCGTGTGCATTTTTTTGGGTGAGGAATTGCCCTACTAGTTTGAACGTGTAATTAGGAGCTGATAGGTGAAATCACATTCAGTCGCTTGTAAGGAGGGGACATGGACACTCACAGGAACACAGTATTGAACCCAGTGGAGGTGCCATGTTAGTCGCGCTAGTACAGTCAACGGCTTCAGAGAATACCACCAGCCCAACACGCTGCCCAGTCTCACTGTCTCGGACCAGAACAGCAGCAGTCACAGATAAGTGTCGGAAGCTCTGCAGCAGATCTTTTGGGCTCATGGTCGGAGCCACGCCATCCACTAGCACCGATCGCTCTAGGAAGGCCGGGTCCTCCACCACATTTGGCTCGACCGCGTAAAGCACTCCAATCAAGTTCATCAGATGGTTGAAGGCACTGTTGCCTGCCTGCGTTGGCATTCAAGAACAAATTCAGCAAAGAAGAGAAAGAGCTGTAACAGAATGAGTCATGAAAGCGGGCAACACTCAAAGAACAGCAGCAAACACAATCGGATCAAGAAAAGAATCAGTTGGCATGTCATGCTGCATCCATTGTAACCAATTACCTACCTTACCATGACAAAATTATGTTAAAACAGCACAATGGAACACATTTTTTAAGTATCATGACATGTTTCCAACTCATGTAATGAAAGATGCAGAACATCAACATCTACAAAAAGATCCAGAACATATTCAGGGATTGGAATACTATTACCCTGTTCATTTCAAACTGTAAAGTGGAAACCAAGCACAGTCTGAAACTGAGTTACACTCAAAATGGTAAGTGCAACATAGTATCTTTACGCATTACAAAATTTAGTTTCACTGAATCGTTCACAAGCCCAAAGCAGTACCAGAGTGCCAGAGACAAGCATAGAGCAACATTCCTAATGTTTATGTGAATGTAATGCAATTAAACAAACACAATGCTCAATTTAATGTATAATATTGACTTCACATCCATTGAAAAATAGGTCACATACTAACAAAAAAGAAAGAAAGAAAAACGGGTCACACACTCACACTATAGAGATAGAGTAATCATCATGTGGCAAAGCTACAATCAAGTCCATGATCTGAACATACGTGGCATCCAAATAGAATCCCTTGTTCAATCCAAGAGTATAACTCATTGGACAGAGATAGAACAATTCAGGGGATTAAAAGGAAGTGACATCCACATCAGGATACTCACTTCATGCAAGCAGTTCAAAACATTAACTGCAACTTCATACAAGCAGAACTACACAGGTCGAGCAATGATACTACCAGCAATTGAACTGAACACATGATATGTACTTTTGGAATAGGAAAAGTAATAATCTCATGCAACAGTAATACTAGCTAGAACCCAATCCTTCAACGGTAATTCTAAAAAAAATTGTTCAACGGTAGTAGAACACATTGGACAGAGATAGAGACATTTCCTCAGATCAATCAGAAATCGAGTCAGCAGGCATAATTGGAACAAGAGCAGAAGCTAGCTGAATTGTAGCAAGAAACGATCAAGCAGAATCGAATAAAGAACAAAACTAGAAGAACTGTAGCAGTAACCGATCAACCAGAGAACAAAGGCGTTGTACCAAGAACTGAAGCGAGAAGATTGCAGCAAGAACAGAGGCCAGCGGAACTGAAGCAAGAACAGAAGCGATTGAACAAGCGCGAACATGGAAGAGACGAAAGGAAATGGATCAAGGCCAATAGATAAATCTAGCGTCGAGGGGAGGCGTGGCAAGAAAGAAGCATGGATAGATGCAAGAACCGGAGAATAGACAAAACAGAAGCGTCGCAGGAACAAGCGCAAGCGGACGACAACGCGGAAGCCATCCCAACCAAGAAAGCGATTAAACGAGCAGTAAGGGCGGCAAGAACGCGCGGACAAGGTAGAAAGCAGCAATAACTCGATCTCCGACGAGTTACCTGTCGTGACCGCCATAGCCCGGCGAGGTTGCGGTGGCGCGCCGGGGTGCCTCCGGCAGGAGGACTCGAGGTGGCCATTTCACGAATTGGTTGCGGAGACTTGGATGCGACTTCGCGAGGTTCTGGGAGGGAGATTACGTTCAGATGAGAACCGATCGAACTGCTGAAGAATGACTGGGGATTGGGTTCTCGTCTGCGTGCGCTTGCGCTGTGTTCTTGGAGGAAGGCGGAGGGCGAGTCAGTTTATATTGTGGCAGAGCTCGGCTTCCCCACACAGGCACACAGCAGATGAGCAGAAGTTCTGATTTAGACGGGCCGGCCACCCCGCGCGACGTCTCATGGCCTATTTGTATGGGCCTTGGTCCCTGATCAGTTCTTGGGCCTGAAAGATTCATCACGGAACACAGTAAGTTGCAGCATTTACAATTTTATACATGTTCCTCCCAGCCGGCTAATTTTATGACTTGATTTCAGTCACCTTTTTAACGAATCACATTGTGACACGTCAGCATATATCCTTTTTTTTAGAAAACAGCACAAATAAAAATCTGACTGACAAAGCAATAGGATATCAGTCAAAAACCAAAAAAGAAATAGAATAAGTGACTAATAACTAAGATATCGGTAAAAAAATAACTTATCAGTGACTTGACATTGTTATGTTTAATGTGTTAACCGTTAACGGAATTGAGAAGCAAATCCTGGTCCCATTCAGCTTACCACAAGAACCAAGATAAACCAAGGATGACACCTGCCGACCCCCTCCCTATCTTTTTCACTGCTACTACTGGAAACAACGCGCGGCTTTGCCGCGCCTTGGCCTTTGCTGGGCCAGTGGTAGCATGCAGGGGAGCCTGCAAACTGCAACATATCAGATACAACGTGTATCCAAGGGAAATATATTTTGTATACGGATATTACTTCTGTAAATTAAAAGAAGTTTGTTTTGTAATTGAAGTCTATAAATCTCAATCTCATCATTTGGAGATCCTGAATTGTTTCCAAAGACAGTAGCTCCCTTTCTTTCCTCATCAGTAAGGGATGAAACAGAGAGTTCTTACCAGGAAACCAGCAGTGCTGTCAATTGTCATTGTGCACTTGGTTGATCTCTGAGACCCAAGAAACACAGGAATGAGTTTATCTTTTTTTAACATAAATTGCAGTGTCTCTTCACATAAGCAAGTAACTCGATACTAATTTCTAAAAAAATGTAGTTCCAAGTTCTAAGATATCCAATTCAAAAATTTGTGAGGAGATGGCCATTTTGGCTAGAAACACAGCCAAATTGGAGCGGGCCAGTATTATTTTTTTCTGCAAATTTCGAACGAGCTGTCTTAGTGCAGTATAAACGTTGGAAGAGCAGCAAATGATTGGACCGAGTAGTGCCAAAGATGAAACATAGATTATCATATTACAAATCCAACTTCAGTGCATAAATGTTTTTTTCACACGGGTTACTAAAGGGTGATAGTTTAAATTTGATTTCAAAAACATTAAAGAACAGTACTTTTTGTGTGAGCTCATAAACAGAACATCCTAATTCTTTTGTATTGTGTAAAATCCATCCGAATTGGAGACTGTGCAATGTGAATATTTCATTACAGAAGAGACCAATATTACAATGACTTTTATGCCAACTTAATTACGAGCAATCAATCTATTGATAGATCATATTACCGTGAGGTTGTGGTTTCTTGACAGCTCCTAAATTGTTGGTCCAACTCTGCAATTTTCTTCTGCAGATAGGCTACAGCAACTTTCTTGTGTTAGTCTTGCAATTTATAGAGATGTTCAGAAGAATCTCATTTAGCTGTATTTAAAGAAGCTGAAAACATGAATAAATCTTAAGCTTGCTAGTCACATACATAAATATCAAACTATTATTCATGTAAGGAAGCTTGCCAGTACATCTGTTGAAAATGACAGGTGGACCTAGATAGTAATCAAATCTACATACTTATTCTCCTAACAGGTATTCAATTTTCTGTCAAAAGATAATACACGAAGAATGAAAATTAGGTACCACCTCCTAGCACGGCAAAGGCTCGACGACTCGTCGTCTCCTCGCCGGTCATTGCTACCGGCGCTGCTCCAGCAGCGGCTGTCGCCCTCTGTGAAGTCTACGGCTGTCGATGACGTGCACAGCTGCCTGCAGAAACAGCCACGGGTTGGCAGCTCAGAGAAGGCGCTCAAGCTCATGCAGCAGAACATGTATGAAAGAGTAAACTCTAGGATTGAAACAGTAAACGATGGGATCTGGGAATATCCATGGCAAAAATTGGAGTGCCAGGATCTGAACCAGGGAGCAAGAGGAAGGAAGCAAGAGAACTCAATGAGATATCCGAATATGCCCATGAACAGGAATTCAGTGTATCTTTACAACATTGAAACCTGAATCAGCATAGTGTCATATAATATAAATGAGGTCTAAGCATAATGTTGTATTCAATATAAGAGGCATGTTTTCACAGTGAATTTATCGGATAGATGGGACTCTTCTTCTTCAACAATTAGCTGCCATTATGTTAAGACTACATTATTAGTGTCGTGGCCCAGTTGCCTAAAGCTTCGAAGAGCCTTTTCAACATAAAACAAAAATAGAAACAGGATTTTTGCTTTGCCACATGTACTGACCATGTGGCGATTCTTATGATTTTCAGGGGCTGATTGCTTCAAAGGACAAAAGTAGTAATAATGCATATGAAGCATATATAACACTCATAATGTACTAACCAGCCTGAGAAGTTCATGGCAATATATATGATCTATACCCGCCATGATGTTGATGCTGTACCTTTAACGAAAGAACTGCAGCAGAATTGCTACTTTCAGGAGATGCAGTTTATGAGGCATGGAACATTGGCACACAATCACAGGCAAACAAGCACAATCAGCCATTTCATCAAGCAACTGGAAGGCATAGTTGTTTTGGTGGTAGGCGTCATGACATGGACATGATAACTGCGTAGTCAGTCCGGCGCCGCGGAGGCCGCCAGCAATCCGCAATCCACGCTTCCGTGTGCCAGTACCTGACATGGCTCGCCGCCGCCGAGAACTAACGGCCGGCGACGGCGTCGACACGAAGCTCCGCCGGGGAGGCACGAGCCGCCAGTTCGCGGGGCAGAGATGCGGCTCGCCTCCGTCACTGCGAGGAGGCAGGCGAGCCGAGGAGTTTGTCGTATCCAACGTTAACGGGCTAACGGGCGACGTGGCCCGATCCTCCGCCCGTTTTTCTTGAGAGATTCGTTCTTCAGAGATGGCCGTTCTTTAAAGCATGACCGTTTTGGGGATGGTTTTGATGCCAGCATGCCCGTTCGTGCAGAAGAGATTTGTTACTCTTTTGAGAGAGATATTTGTTATTCTTAGCTTATTTATCACTAGCAGGATTTGAAGAGAAACACAGTAACTTTTTTAGTAGCAATTACATAATTGTATCCATACCGATTAAATGCATTATTTGTTGGTTTACATA
Organism: Echinochloa crus-galli; assembly: GCA_900205405.1. Lineage (NCBI taxonomy): Eukaryota > Viridiplantae > Streptophyta > Magnoliopsida > Poales > Poaceae > Echinochloa > Echinochloa crus-galli. The sequence goes on from OAMR01000564.1 coordinate 730,699, forward strand.
TTGGAAAACAACGTTTGGCATCAGATCATAAGGATCTCAGTATAGAATTTTGCAGAGAAGCCACGCATTGTTTTCGTCGGTCGTTTTACTTGCTGATTCATCATTCGTGCCACGGCAGAAAGTGAGGAGATCCACTGCGCATTGACTTGATGGCATGCTCGATTTTCATCTTGAATCGGGATGTTGTACTTTCCTATCGGAGTGCATTTGGCAAGATTGCCAGCCCTTCCGTGCAACCTCCGAGGTAGACTCCCTGCTACGTCGTCTCCGAGCCGGATGTCGCGTCCGATACGGTGCACGAGCAAACCGACACGTCCTCTCCTGAGTCCTCCATATATATCGCTACGGCGCCCGTGGCACAGCCGTATCGATCTAGTCAAGTTGGCAACAACACAAGGCAGAGAGAAGCCGAAAAAGCCCGAGCGGAGAGATCCCAAGAAAATCACCAGGAACCGCGCGCGTTCACGAGCAGCCAGGTGACCCTAGCGAACCTCGGCCGCATGTACGGCGACGTCGTGGAGAAGGCGACCCTGTCGCGCGACCTCCTGGCGCCCGTCGCCGCGCGGCTCGCCGGCGGCGGCGACCTCTCCGACCTCCACCGCCGCTGCGTCCTCGCCCAGGGCCTCGGCTTCTCCCGGCGGCCCGACGACGTGCGCGCCGAGCTGGCGCCGTTCGGGGACGTCGAGGCGGTCGCCGTCTGCGGAATCCTGCACAACGCGGTGGTCGTCTTCAGGACCGCCGCCGGCGCCGAGGCCGCGCTCCGGAGGCAGGCCGAGACGCGGGTCGGGTGGTACAGCCCCGTCCCGCCTCTGCATTCCGGCTTCCCGGCATGCTTCATCCAGCCCGGACTCATCGAGGTCGCGCTGTACCCTCCGGCGACGACTGTGCCAGCTGCATCCGGAGAAGCCAGCAGCACGATGGCGGCAACACAGCCGGCGAGCATGAAGGCAACGGCGGCGGCGCAGCTCACAGTGGACGCCGCCACGGCGCCGCCGGCACCGCAACCATTGGAGCAAAGGCCGGTGTTCGTGTACCTGAACATGCCGAACGGGAGGCCAAGGAATAAGGCCCGAGGGCCGCCGGGCAGCAAGGAGTTCGTGCCCTTCTTCAAGTCCAAGGTGAACGGGCCGAGGCTCGGAGAGGACGGTCGGCTATGGGTGGATGGCTACAAATTCACCTACTATTATAAGGCCATGGAAATCGACCATACATCCATACCGGTCGTTCAAGTCGGTCCTCCAAATCACTACCAGTGCGCTTTACAAGAATTCGACGCGTTTTGATTTGTTTTCCCTATATATAGGACTTAAAATGTAAGGTGTGACCAACAGAATGAGCGTGCGATGTTTAATTAGTTATAGTTTATATAAATCTCTTATTTATACATGTGTTCTATTTAATATTATTATTGTTAGCTGAAGAGTGAACCGAGCGTGCAATTTCTGACGATTACAACGCCACGTACCAAATTACTACCTACGTTCCAAGTCCGAAGTACTTTCGTCGTTGACTTTTTTCATAAGATCATCCAACTTATTTAAAACTTTAGTCCAAATATATGAACAAATACGTCATACTAAAAATATGTGTGATAATAAAGTAAATCACAGATAAAATAAATAATAAAATTAACAATGAACATTAATTTAGAACCCAAAGAGTATTTGTTGTTGACTTTTTTTTACATCATTTCACCATTCATCTTATCTAAAAAATTATAGGAGTTTCATTTTTTATTTTCTTTAACATCAAGAGTAATATAAGCATGATCTGATATTTCATTTATTTGTACTTAATGTTTAAATAAAATTTAAATATTATGAGAAAAAATTAATAGTGAATAACAATTTGGAGCGTAGGAATATATAACATTTTTGGAATGGACTGGTCTTTGAGCCCGCTCGAATTCTTGTCAAAGAAAAAAAAAACCACCCGAACTGTGGAATTGGAAGTGGCAACCGACTGAACTATCTTGAGTTCTGAGGATTGAAGTGTGAATCGGCATCGTGGAGTTTGGGGAATGGCATCGTGGAGTTTGGGGAATCACTACTTTCTTTCCTGCATGGTGGCAGAAAAACAGTCAGTGCCTCGAGTGTTTAACTTACTAGAACATTCCGCGCGCCAAGCGCGCCCTATCATGAGCATAATGAATGTCTGATTTCGAGCTATGACCAAACAGTTTGAAAACCAATAGGACCACAATCACCAAATATATAAATATGATAATTTTCCATCATGCAGGACGCAGGTCACTAAAATTCCTCTTATATTATCAACTATAGCAAAGCATATGAATCTGATAGGCACATTAAAACCTAGTACAAAGTCAATATCGATTATAGACAACAAATAAAATAATGTTTTTATGTGTTCAGATAAAAGAATGAAGAATGCTAATTAGGGAAAGGAACGTTCAAGTAGGAATGCAGATCCTTATTCTTTTAGGGTAAGTGGTAAACTCAAAGACCCCCTGCAGATGCAAACACCAATGTCGAGATATCCTTTTCTGTAAATAGGACCCTGATAATTGTGAATCATTCAATGCAGGAACAGTTCAGCATCATATCAGTAAGCAAATGAGCAATAATTTATTTTGGTCTACCTGAAATCGCTTCGGCAAGGGATGCACACTGGCAGTTTCAAGAGCCTTTTTATAGTACCTGTATAGAAAGAGCATTCTTCTTCTAAAACGTAGCCATGCATTAAGTGAACACTTCAAAACAAGCACAAGAATTATGTGGCTGTAAATCTAAAAAGAGTCAGAGGAAATGACATAGATACATTTTATTGCAGTAGTAAAATCTAAAAGCGGGCATAAGAAATCATGTAGAAGAGTACGATCCATTTTATTGCATATGGTGCATCAAGCAATACTCCACTTGTTGATTTCTTTACTAATAAACATTTGCCATTCGTCAGAATTGACATCTAAACATGTGCATATCTGAACTTGTCTGGATATCATTGCATATTTGCAATCAAACACTCAAGCAAAAAAAATCACGTTGCGTTGATTGCTCAAAGGCGTGGAACTCAGAAAAGGTTAACATAATCATCCCTTATTAGCGGTCCATTCATGTGCTTTCTTACTTTTTTTCTCATCCTATATCCTAATCTCACTAACGATACCTATCCAGATGTGAGCAAGACGAAGAGCATGAGCAGCCGAAGGGCTGGAAACATTCTAAGCGTAGCAGACAATTAAAGTTGTTGCAATCACTCGATTTATCCATCCCTGATCCATCCATTATCAGCATGGATTCCCAAGAGAAATCCAGTTTTGTTCGAGGAGATGGCAATCAATTGTTGAAAAGAAAGACCAAAAGAGAGGCAGGCGCACCAGGCAGTGGAGGGACGGGTCAGGAACGACGCCGGAAGTGGACGCGATGGGTGAGCCGAGAAGAATGGGCGACCATGGCAGATCTCAGAGGGGCTGCCGCGCAGGTGCGAGCGGGCTAGCCGTGCAGAGCATTGCTTGTGCCCCGGCGCCGCAGATGGATCAGGAGGCACTGCAGATGGAGGTGCCGTCGTCGTCCCCCTTCCACTTGGTCCTCCGGCTCCGCTGACTGCTGCAGATCCAACAAAAAAAAATTTCCACCAGCCAGCACCGTCAAATCACAAATCACAAAAAAACAACCAAAAATCATTAAGAACCAATTCTCCACACCTCCATGCCATCATGTGCTGGCGGCTAGCCCTGCCCCTGCCGCCACCGAGCTCTAGCAAGCCGGCAGCATGGGAACCGGGTGGGGGGTGGCACCGCTGCCTCCTGGAAGCGGAGAAGGAGAGAGAGGGGGAACTGGAGAGAGAGTCCGTGAATGAGAGAGAGACAGGGAGAGGGAGAAGACGTGGGGGAAACGATTGGATTGGTTCTTGTGAGGATGGGCCTGACATCAGCATGGAGAGGGAGCAGGAGCACTCGCATGCGGGGAGGACGGAGAGAAGGGAGAAGCTGAGGGGAGCACTCGCCTACAGGGCTACAGGAGAGGGAGCGGCCGGCCGATGGAAGGAATTCTGTTGTTTTTTTAATCCGCTGGTTGACGGTCTCCATTCGCAGGGCTGTGCACCCCATGTCTGACGCTGGGACCAGCATTGCTGAAGGCCCACAAACCAGTGAGAGGAGAGAAGTTTACTTTCGTCTGGCGCTGTCAGGGAGCAGGTTTGCTTATTCGGCTTGCACTTCGGCTGTGACTCGCGGCATGCTCCTTGATTGGTTCTCCCGTGCGTCAGACGTGCAACGCGGCAGCCTCCAACTGGCTCCGGACGCGTGAAATGCGGACGTGCGAGGAAAGTCGTACGGATTCACTCCGAGGAGGAGCCACCTCCTTTTAAGAACTCCGATAAGTGTTGTCTGTTAAAAAAACACTTATGTAGTGTTGTATCTGCAATATGTGAATTATGATATTATCCCGTGATGAGCACTGCGTTTCGGATAGATTCTCCTCAGTAAATTCATGTCCTGATACATGAATGATTTGGAATTTTCTGAATGCAGCTGCATAGCATAAATGAGTGTTATCTTGGAGTTATCAACGACCTAACCATCTGTATTACTTACAATCACACATAAGAGAAGTAAAATGCACTAGCAAAAATCATCAGATGTAAACTATCAGTTCACAGCCGAATGAAACCAATCCTTCAACTCCATGTAGTACATAGTAGCAGGAATGAGGAATGGATCAGCCGGTAATACAGAGTCACACCTCATCAACAGCAAGGGGATGAAGCACGTCAGTCGAGTAACATGTACATGTCTGAATCAGACAAAGAATCTCTAATGACCAAAACTTATTGGTCGCTAATGATCACATCATAACAGGAAGTCCGGCCCCAGGCCCTGGATGACAGACAATGTGAGGTGAGCATGGTGTGCAGTGATGGCGGCGTCCTCCGCGCCCGGCGCCCGTCCGCAGCCGTCGAACCTCATGCGCATCCAGGACTCTACCGGCTCCCGAAGAAGCCTGGCAGCACCCGTCCACGATCTGAATACGGCCAGGGCCACCCTCCTCTTGGCGTCGAATAGCAGGTCGTCGAGCGCCCCAAAGGTCGATAGTGCATACCAAAGACGAGAACAGCTCGTATCAAGACCAATACCAGACAGGAGAAGAGCCCTGTCACAGAAATCCTCGCGCAGCACTGCATCAGGTAGCCCCAGAGCGCATAATCCAATGAAGCAGTCGACAATCCCTCTGGTGTCATCGTCCTCGCATCTATCCAGCTCGCGGGTGTAGAGCTCTCTGGCATACTCCAGTACCTCAGAGGCAAACTCTCTCTGGTTCAACTGGAGCGGCAGTGTATGCGTCCCTGAAGTCTCTGACGGTGCGGGGCATCCGAGTGCACATACACTCACCCAAGAAGACTGCTGTCCAAAAGCGAGTAACCACGTCTCGGGTGGCTCCTGCAGCACAATCTCCATGCCCTCTAAGCTCCCGAGAACCACAACCACAACTCCCTGGGACCTATGGATAATCACTGCCTCGACCTCGTGGCCCTCGTAGATAAGATCCAACCTATGCTGTACGGCGTATGAGATCTCTGCAGCATCTGCATACCGGGTATCAAGATCCCTCAGCAACAACACCCGACCCGTGTGGCGCTCCTCTGATATGTATGGTGGGAGCAGGCGTATCAGCAAGGAAGCCTCTCTGTCAGCTGGATCGGCCGGCAAGGGGAACAGAGAAGACTCGTGCATCTGAAGCCCGAACTGATGCAGCAATCGAGGTGCCCGCCTGGACAGCAACTCTGTAGTCTCTGTATCATCATACACAAGCAAACCTGCTCCACCGTCGCTCCAAGCTATCACTGCACAGATGTATCCTCGTGCAAGAAGCACCTCCCGAGCCATGCGGCATAACCCATAGGCTCCACTCGCTGTGCGCATGCCAGCAACAGCTGTGACGAAGACACACCTCAGATGGAAATCTGAGCTCTCGTCATCAAGAAGGTACTGCGCAGGTACCAGTGACCGGAATAGCTGTGCTGTGGGCCTCCTCCTATCCTCATCATCAAGTGCACCCAAAATGAAACTCAGCCTGTCCCCGTGGCTAGAAGCCTGCTCAAAACACAGGTTAACGAGTTAAGCATCCACGTTAGCAATTCCTAATGATGCTTAAACTGAACAGACACATTGTCTGCAGAGAAAAAGAAATACAGTATGACTTGGCCACGTTGTTAACATCCAGAGCTAATTCAGAAATAATGTTGCACAGAATGATTAATATTCAGAGCTAATTCGAGAAATACTGTTGCACAGAATGATTAATAATCAGAGCTAATTCCAGAAATACTGTTGCACAGAATGATTAATATTCAGAGCTAATTCGAGAAATAATGTTAAATGACTAACACTAATATTCAAAGTTAATTCCAGAAATGATGTTGCACAAAATGACAAGCATATGGGCCGGCCTCATCATGAATAATTTTCGGTAGCATCATTTGAGACATTGCGGTCCAGCCCAGCCCATTAGAAAAAAGAGTTAAACAAACAGCGCTTCTGCTCCGCTTCCCACTATCCTCTTCTCCCTAGCAATGCAACTTGTCACCGCCCTCTTCTCCCTCTTCCCCAGTAGACAGAGCACTGGCGCTGTCATCGCCGAATCGCCACTGAATTATGCTATCTATACTCTTAATTGAAACAAAATTGATAGTTATCCTAAAATTTCTTATTCTGCAACTCAGAACTTCACCTACTTCTATGCAATTCAGTTACAGTTAGGTTATTTGCCAATCCAGTTTAAGAAGCAAAGTTCTGGAAACAATTAGAAGTCCAGCGGTGGCGAGAACTCACTGGCATGCAGGTGGCGTAGAAGCCAGGACGTGGTGCCAATCCTGTGGCGATCAGGCTCTGGGCGGCGTCAGAGAAGACGACGAGCCCGACTCTGAAGCCGGTCTGGCAATCCCGTACCAGCACCGCTCCCTCCACGTCCAGCAGTGCAAAACTCTCTGAAAGATCTCTCGCACTCGAACCTGGCGTGACACCGTCAACTAGCACTGACCTGTCGAGGAACTGCGGATCATCCAACACGCCGGGTGAGACGGCGTGCAGAGCAGCAATCAAGTCCCTCATGTGCCCGAAAGGCCGTGACTGGACCTGCAGTTCCAGAGAGAGCCGTGAGACGGGGCCCGAGCACAAGAACGCGGCACAAATAACGGGAACGGAGAAGAGAGTCGCACGAAAACGCAACTACAGAATCCACAGCGACTTGACCAGCCGGATTGGGCAAGAACGCAGCGAAGCAACTCGCCCGGCCTGATTGGGCCAAGAACGCAGAAAAGAAGGCGTGCGAACGGAACGGCGAGGAGAGCAGCATGAACGGAACGCAACCCAAAAGCAGAGCGATTCAAGAAGGCAAGAACCAAGAAGAGAGAGAGGGAAGGGGAAGCGTCAAGAACCGAGAGTTTTATCGGAAGCCACGGCGACTCGCCCGGCCGGATTGGGCCAAGAACGCAGCAACGAAAACGAACGGAACGGGGAGATGAGCCTAACAGAATCGACGGCGATTCGCCTGCCAGGATTGGACCAAGAACTCAGCGAAGAGAGCGTATGAACGGAACCTCGGAGAAGAACCGCACGAACGGAATGCAATCCAAAAACAGAGACAAGAGGGAGTGATGGAAAAGTCAAGATCCGAGCATAGAACCCACAGCGACTCGACTCGACCGGCCGAATTAGGCCAAGAACGCGTGGAAGAAATCATAGGAACGGCAAGAAGAGCCCCACGAACGGGACGCAAACAGAGCAATTGGCAGGAACCAGGAAGAGGGAGAGGGGGGAAATGCCAAGAACGCAAAACTCAATCAATAGAGAGAGCGAATGCCATGGCGACTCGCCGGCCGAATCGGGAACAAGAAAGCGGGAAGAAAGAACAGGCAGAAGAGAGCCGCGCGAACGGAACGAAGCCCCAAAACAGAGCGATTCGTGAAGCAAGAACCAAAAAGAGGGAAGATGAACTGTTACCTGTCTCGACGACCAGAGGCTGCCGAGGTCGGGGTGACCGGCCGGTATGACACCGGCGATAGCGCGACGAACCATGGGGGGTGTAGCAAGTAGCAGGAGAAAGGCCGTTTGCGAGGAGCCGAGGAGGACGACGGAGGAGGAGGAGGGAAAAGAGCGTGTTGATTTCGTCCGGACGGGGTGGGTTTTATTTCCCTCTCATCTCACCGGGGAGGTCTGTTTGAAGCCCAAGACACTGTTACAATAGAAGAAGCAGCCCACCACGCAGAGGGGTTGGCTCTGGCCTTCTTCACTTCCTGCCTCCTGGGCCGGGACTATCAGGCTGTTTACGCGGCTGAAGTAGCTGCTCTTCAACCGAAGGCATTCTGCCCCCTTCCTGTGATCTTCAGCACAGAGAGTTTGATTCAGACTATAAACATAGTGTCAGAGTTCCTTCTCCTTCATACCGGCAACTTTCTGATCCATTCATGATTCATGTTGTACAAGAGGTTGATTCTTTGCTGCTCTTGGCTACTGCCATTTCATTCATGCAAAAAACCCATCCTTTTCATTCTGTGTGCCATGCCGGCTGCAGCCGCTCTGTGTGATGTCTTTGTGACATTGTGCTCTTCCAATGTGTCAATGATGCCCGGGCACAGGATGTTGTTGTTATTCTCGTCATATCCTCTGCTCTTGCAGTCTTGCAGACATATCAACACTAGCTGGATCCGAATCGTGGAAAGCAAATGGCAACAGTCCAACTGGTCATCCTCCTGTATTCAAATGATATGCATAACGACATCAATTTTGCATGTTACTGGAAAATCTAGAGTACAGAACACAAGTATAAAACAATTCAAAGCCGTGTTTCATTAGATAGGTGAAGGAAAATGCCTCTTGCCTGGTTCTAGCCCAAAGTAGATTTGCTTCCAAGTCTCTGAATCCAATGGAGTAGTCCTTAGTTGCTGTCACTTTGACCTACAACTCTGGCTCCACCAGTTAACTACCCTACTGACAAACCCAGTATCGAGGCATGGAGTATGTTCATATTATGTACTTCTTAGGACCTGGTCTTGGTGTTTCATTTGTGTCCCTGTAAGTAAAGTAAGGATGTTGTGGTTTTCTCTTCCCCCTTCTATTCCTCCCTCTCTTTGTTCCGTGTCTGGTTGTTCCTCCTCTCTCCCGTGTACCCCATGTAACTGTCTAGCGTTCTTGTTCCTCAAATCCAAAGCACATGTGCAAAACCACTACCACAATTACCATTAGCCAAGAATGAACATCAGACATCGGAGTAGGTGGATGACATATATGGGAAAGAAAAATAGTAAAATACATCGCACGCTAGCAAAACCTAACATGTCCACCTTACCCAGCACCATAAATGATGGCTAACTAACTATATAAGATTTGTCAATTAAGAAAATGAATACTAATTACAGGACTTGCAGTAAGGTTTGGATTGGGATCCTTAACATTAGCATATCTCTGGAAAGATTAGAATAAACAAAATGCAATTTAAAAGTTAAAACTCATTCACAACTTGGGAACTGCAATTTTCAACCGGACACAACAAAAAAAAAGCATATTTTACATTGGTTACCATCAGCAACCAGTCCTAAAATACCAAGCAATAAGAAACAAATCCATGTGATTCTACACATAGATAGATGCATTCCTCATAACCAAGATATCGGTAAAAAAATTAACTTATCAGTGACTTGACATCGTCATGTTTAATATGTTAACGGCATTGAGAAGCATGTCCTGGTCCCATTCAGTTTACCGCAAGAACCAAGATAAACCAAGGATGGCACCGGCCCACCCCCTATCTTTTTCACTGCTACTATGCTATGCTGAACACTGAACTCAATTATTCAAACCCTCAACTGAGTTTGGCAAGCATGTAGGAAGAAGATAGGAATAGCAATATTAATGCTTCCATTTCCTATAAGGCAGAAGACAGGTTTAAATAGAACCTTCCCCTGCCAGTTTCGGAACCTTATCGGTAAAAATGAATTTGCAATTGACAACATTAAACTGGCCAGTATCTGCACTTTGCAGAACAGAAGCAAAGCTACCTTGACTTGAGGCGCTTCGGCACCTGCTACCTCCGTGCATCATGCTAATGTTCAGGTTCATCTGCGCCTACATAGAAGAAAAGATTCAGACACGTAACTTAGATTCAGACTCAACATAGAACAGCACAGTGCTGGCTAGTCGCCGGACCGATTGGATGTGTTTTCATTACCTCATTTCATTCATTGCTGCTACCACTGGACAAGGAGGGGCAAAGTTCAGCAGAGCAGATCAAGGTAGTAGATATCTTGAACCTCATGGCTCTCGCATCAATGCCACCCCGACAATGGCAAAGCTCTCGATCACTCCTGCACTGCTGCGAGGCCGCTGCCACCGACTGCAGAGGCCGCCTCTTCAGCGGTGCCCCCGACCAACCAGTGCTGCTTGTCTCCCTCCTGGTCCTGGATGGACCCCGTAGCTGATCTCGCCCGCATAGACCTTACCCAGCACCATAAATGATGGCTAACTAACTATATAAGATTTGTCAATTAAGAAAATGAATACTAATTACAGGACTTGCAGTAAGGTTTGGATTGGGATCCTTAACATTAGCATATCTCTGGAAAGATTAGAATAAACAAAATGCAATTTAAAAGTTAAAACTCATTCACAACTTGGGAACTGCAATTTTCAACCGGACACAACAAAAAAAAAGCATATTTTACATTGGTTACCATCAGCAACCAGTCCTAAAATACCAAGCAATAAGAAACAAATCCATGTGATTCTACACATAGATAGATGCATTCCTCATAACCAAGATATCGGTAAAAAAATTAACTTATCAGTGACTTGACATCGTCATGTTTAATATGTTAACGGCATTGAGAAGCATGTCCTGGTCCCATTCAGTTTACCGCAAGAACCAAGATAAACCAAGGATGGCACCGGCCCACCCCCTATCTTTTTCACTGCTACTATGCTATGCTGAACACTGAACTCAATTATTCAAACCCTCAACTGAGTTTGGCAAGCATGTAGGAAGAAGATAGGAATAGCAATATTAATGCTTCCATTTCCTATAAGGCAGAAGACAGGTTTAAATAGAACCTTCCCCTGCCAGTTTCGGAACCTTATCGGTAAAAATGAATTTGCAATTGACAACATTAAACTGGCCAGTATCTGCACTTTGCAGAACAGAAGCAAAGCTACCTTGACTTGAGGCGCTTCGGCACCTGCTACCTCCGTGCATCATGCTAATGTTCAGGTTCATCTGCGCCTACATAGAAGAAAAGATTCAGACACGTAACTTAGACTCAGACTCAAACAGCACAGTGCTGGCTAGTCGCCGGACCGATTGGATGTGTTTTCATTACCTCATTTCATTCATTGCTGCTACCACTGGACAAGGAGGGGCAAAGTTCAGCAGAGCAGATCAAGGTAGTAGATATCTTGAACCTCATGGCTCTCGCATCAATGCCACCCCGACAATGGCAAAGCTCTCGATCACTCCTGCACTGCTGCGAGGCCGCTGCCACCGACTGCAGAGGCCGCCTCTTCAGCGGTGCCCCCGACCAACCAGTGCTGCTTGTCTCCCTCCTGGTCCTGGATGGACCCCGTAGCTGATCTCGCCCGCATAGCCCTGTAGATTGGCATGGCCTCGCCGGTGCTCCCGAACAAGAGCCCACTTCCAGGACGCGGGCATTCCGTCGAACAGGTGGTGCGCGCCATCCACGCGCTCGTACAGCACCGCGTAAATGAAGCCATTATCGCCTTCGTTTGGGGAATCAGTGGCCAGGGGCGTGTACATGGATCCTCCTGCCGTCCGCGGCTGCCCTCCTGGCGGCGACAAGGTCCGGCACCCGTCCTTATGCTCCCAGCAGGCGGCGCCCGGGCCATGAGTTATTGAGTTTTCGCAGCCTGCAGGGCTTGACACAGGCTGCCTTCTATGCAGAGCCACTACAGGGAGGCGGAGGTGGAGTGGGAAGGAAAGATGGTGGGTGCGACGGGAGGGGGAATTCGGTGGAGTGGTGAGAGGGAGAGGAGAGCACGGCGGCGGCAATGGCCTCGCGGCGGAGGGCGGGACTGCGGGAGGGTGGTCGCGGGTATGAACACAGGAAAAACAAGACACGGCATCGAGGGCTGCACGAATCACAAAGCAAATCTGGACGCAGATGACACGCCGCGTCGGATCCATCCCCTCCGAATCGCAGCCCAGCCTTCTCACTCACCCGTCGCAGCCCAACGAGGCTCTGATCTACGGAGTAAGTATCAAAAAAAAACGAGGCTCTGATCTCGCCCTTCCCCGGAGATTTGTTCAGTGTTGTGAATAGGATTTCTGTAGTTCCTTTTGGTGTACAGAATCTTTTCTGCGTTAGTAGTAAAATCCAATGGTGCGTTAGTAGACAAATCTTTTCCAATGGTTGATCCATAGCAGTAAAATTCGATCATCTAGTAGTAGCAGTCTATATGGATCAACCAATCCTTTTTTCTTTGACACGAGCTCCGCGACCAGTCCATTCTAAAAATGTTCTATATTCATACGCTCCAAATTATTATTCACTATTATTTTTTTCTCATAATATTTAACTCTTATTTAAATATTAATACAGATAAATGAAATATCAGATCGTGCTTATATTACTTTTAATGATAAAGTAAATTAAAAATAAAATAAATAGTACTCGCATAATTTTTTAGATAAGATGAATAGTGAAACAGAATGCCACCTAATGTACTTTTCAATCATTTATTTTATTTATGTTTTACTTTATAATCACATATATTTTAAGTTTGACTTATTTTCGTATGTTTGGACTAGATTTTTAAATAAAATGAATGGTCTTATGAAAAAAAGTCAACTGGAATTGGAACGTACGTAGTAATTTGTACGTGGTGTTGTAATCGTTAGAAATTGTGCACGCTCAGTTCACTCTTCAGCTGACAACAATGATATTAAATAGATCACATGTATAAATAAAAAGATAGACTATAACTAAACATCGTACGTTGCATTCAGCTGGCCACACCTTACATTTTAATCCTATAGGGAAAAAAATCAAAAAGCGTCGGTTTCTTGTAAAGCGCACTGATAGTGATTTGGAGGACCGACTTGAACAACCGGTATAGACGCATGGTCGATTTCCATGCCCTTATGATAGTAGGTGAATTTGTGGCCATCCACCCATAGCCGACCGTCCTCTCCGAGCCTCGGCCCGTTCACCTTGGACTTGAAGAAGGGCACGAACTCCTTGCTGCCCGGCGGCCCTCGGGCCTTATTCCTTGGCCTCCCGTTCGGCATGTTCAGGTACACGAACACTGGCCTTTGCTCCAATGGTTGCGGCGCCGGCGGCGCCGCGGCAGCGTCCATCGTGAGCTCCGCCGCCGCCGTTGCCTTCATGCTCGTCGGCTGTGTTGCCGCCATCGTGCTGCTGGCTTCTCCGGATGCAGCTGGCACAGTCGTCGCCGGAGGGGTACAGCGCGACCTCGATGAGTCCGGGCTGGATGAAGCATGCAGGGAAGCCGGAATGGAGAGGCGGAACAGGGCTGTACCACCCGACCCGCGTCTCGGCCTGCCTCCGGAGCGCGGCCTCTGCGCCGGCCGCCGTCCTGAAGACGACCACCGCGTTGTGCAGGATTCCGCAGACGGCGACCGCCTCGACATCCCCGAACGGCGCCAGCTCGGCGCGCACGTCATCGGGCCGCCGGGAGCCCCGAACGGCGCCAGCTCGGCGCGCACGTCGTCGGGCCGCCGGGAGAAGCCGAGGCCCTGGGCGAGGACGCAGCGGCGGTGGAGGTCGGATGGGTCGCCGCCGGCGAGCCGCGCGGCGACGGGCGCCAGGAGGTCGCGGGACAGGGTCGCCGTACATGCGGCCGAGGTTCGCTAGGGTCACCATGTTGCTCGTGAACGCGGTTGTTGTTGATTTTCTTGGGATCTCTCGGGCTTTCTCGGCTTCTCTCGCCTTGTGTTGTTTGCAACTTGACTAGATCGATACGGCTGTGCTACGGGCGCCGTAGCGTTATATATGGAGAGGAGGAGAGGACGTCGGTTTGCTCGGGCACCGTATCGGACGCGACATCCGCCTCGGAGACGAAGGCCTTGTTGTTTAGATCAAAAAGTTACTCCCAAATTCAAGATTTACATCACGTCAAAATGTCATAACATGTATGGAGTACTAAATGTAGATAAAATCAAAAATTAATTATACGGTTTTGTTGTACTCTGCGAGACGAACATTTTGAGCCTAATTAATCAATTTTTATACAATTTTTCACACATACAAACGAAATGCTACAGTGACGCAATAATTACGAAGAGACATCAAAGTCCCAAATTTGCACTCCCAAATTTGGGAACTAAACGTAGGGACACTCGGAGGTTGCACGGAAGGGCTGACAGTCCGAATCCAAATGCACCGAAGTACAACATCCACGTTTCACGAATCACGATGAAAATCGAGCACGCCATCAAGTCAATGCGCCGTGGATCTCTTCACTTTCTGCCGTGGTACGAATGGTGAATTAGCAAGTAAAAAAAAAACCGAACGAAAATAATGCTTGGCTTCTCTGCAGAAGTCTATACTGAGATCCCTATGATCTAGTGACAAACGTTGTTTTCCAATATGTAAACCAATAAACCAATGCATTTAATCGGTATGGATACAATTATGTAATTGTTACTAAAAAAATCACTGTGTTTCTCTTCAAATCCTGCTATGTGATAAATAAGCTAAGAATAACAAATCTCTCTCTCTCAAAAGAATAGCAAATCGCTTCTGCTACCAAAAATACATATGTCTAAATTGTAAGAGAAATAGGTATTAATTACAGATAAAGGTCAAAGGTGCATGTATAAACTGAACAGAAGAGTACGGATCGATCGGCCGGAGACCTACGCCAGCGGCCCTGGCCCGTTTGTTCCTTCACAATTAAACTTGACCCTAGCAAAATTTAGCTCAAAAACTAGTGTTGTTTTGATCCGGCCCTAATCCGGCCCGATCCTAATTTCTAGTACAAAAGTGAGGTCCCTTTACCACCCCTAGCTCTATGTTTGTTGTTGCGGTGCTGTCTCGATGCCGTGCAGCTGTAAACTGTCGACATTTTGTACCTTTTGCAAACTCAAATATTTTTCAACAGGAATGCAATATTCATTGGTTCATAATGGGAAATTCAAAATGAAATTTAAAAATTGTACGTTCAACTACTTGAATTAGCTTTTGTTGGGTAACATCCAACTAAACAAAGACAAGATTTTCGTTTGGGGTTTATAATTTATATTGTTGCGTGCTCTCGTTTTGATTGTCTAAGTTACAATGAGGAAGTAAATAGGTTGGGAAACAAAACTGCTTCACGAAGCAAACGGATAGCGATGAGCAATGCCAAAAGTTGCAGACAGAGCAACGATCGGGTTGATAAAATCATGGCTAGCTCCAGCGAACATATGGCATTGCCGTACAGGTTGCAAGCTGACTGAATCCTACATGGAGGAGAGAGAGGAGATGAGAGAGAAGAAAGCGGGCGTTTTGCTTACCGCCGGCTGAAACCTTAGCTTGGACCGCTGCTTGTGGGCCTGTGAAATGCCAGCCGCTGGCTTGCAGCCCGCAGCGGGCGCAGCAGTACCGCCGGCTGAAACCTTAGCTTGGACCGCTGCTTGTGGGCCTGTGAAATGCCAGCCGCTGGCTTGCAGCCCGCAGCGGGCGCAGCAGTACCGCCGGCTGAGCAGCAGGCGCATGGCCTGGCATACAGCCGGCCAGCCGGCTAAACTTTTACCCATGCTCTTATGCAACAGAAGCAGCAGCCCGGAGAAATTCTAGAGATCAACATGGCAAACAAAACGGTTGCTTCATTCATGCATTCATAAAAAACGTACAATTTGCATTTCCAACCAAATTGATCCAGAATCAACCGGCCAGTAAGCTGGCCCAGAGGCCAAGCATACCAGCATACATTTGTTGAGGTCCAAAAGATGCCAACGCTTGAAATTAAACAAGTGTCAGTGGATCACAAAATTGTCTACCATCGCAGGATTCTGAATTCAAGACACATTAACTCAGGAACAACACCTAAAATGTTCATCTCACGTTTCAACCAGTTGCTGTTGCAAAATCCTACGGGCATCTTACTCTTCATCCTCCTCACCATCACCGCCACCACCAGAGGCCTTCTTCTGGTTCTTCCTCTTCACTCTTCCAGCAGGGCCACCACCAAGAGGGCTGGTGAGGGAGAAGTCGATGTGCTTCTCTGACTCAACCCTGACCATGAATGATGGAATGTTGACGAGCTGCCTTCCCACCCTGTGAAATACAAGGTTAAAAGAATGTCAATCGAAGTTGGTACAATA
This sequence comes from Echinochloa crus-galli, assembly GCA_900205405.1. Taxonomy (NCBI): domain Eukaryota; kingdom Viridiplantae; phylum Streptophyta; class Magnoliopsida; order Poales; family Poaceae; genus Echinochloa; species Echinochloa crus-galli. The sequence continues at coordinate 746,994 of OAMR01000564.1, forward strand.
ATCACCATCGCATCAGTTCATGGAAAAGTCCTCTGTACATCACAAGAATAAAGTACATTGTCTATGGAGCATATGACTATTCAGTGATACATGCTACAAAACATCACATTATGCTAAAACAGGTATATTCAAGGCACTCTATTTTAGCGCATTCAATATCTACAGACAGTAGCCAGAGACAAGATTGAGGCACACAGATTTGAGAATGGCAGAAATAAATATTAAAAACCAAAGAATGCAATGGAAATCTGACAACAAATCACACATTCAAAGAATGCAAGAGAAAACAGAAAAACCATAACTCAATCATCCAATGGGCACTCAGAATGAAAAGGACATAAAGAGTCATTGACCTTCTGGCCTCATAGATACATTAGCAAAATTGACTCCTCATTGTGCCACAGAAAACACACAAATATACATAGGGCAGAAATTTAAAAAACCTGCTACAAAAACACATATTTTAAATAGTAAAGGGCAGTGGAATCATGATCAAGACAGTATAACACCAATTATAAACATAACAAAATTTGACTATACCATAACTTGGAAACTGCATGAACAACTGCTGGAGAAAATGTTGTAGAAACCATTACACATACACACTCAATTTTCACCAGGATTACACAGGGAAGACAATGTAAGAACCACGCTATAAGATAAACATGTGTCAGACAATACAGTTTATATTATGGTAACAGACATAAGCATTGAAAGGGGCATCAGAGAAATATGACTGCAACATTACACACAAAGTGTCTTAGACGACCGTCATGAGAATTGCACATGGTTTTTCATCATATGGCCCATCTAAGATCAACTGAATCATTACAGTTAATATACAACCAGTAGCAGCAAAACACAACAAAACTAAGAGCAAATTGGAATCACTATTGCAAATTCAGAAACAATACAATTTATATTATAGTAACAGACATAAGCATTGAAAGGGCATCAGAGAAATATGACTGCAACATTACACACAAAGTGTCTCAGACGACCGTCGTGAGAATTGCACAAGGTTTTTCATCATATGGCCCATCTAAGATCAACTGAATCATTACAGTTAATATACAACCAGTAGCAGCAAAACACAACAAAACTAAGAGCAAATTGGAACCACTATCGCAAATTCAGAAACAGCATGACAACACCCAACTATCATTTTCCTATACAGCATCAGAAATCCATAATACAAAATTACCCATTCAAGTATTTTATGAAAAAACTGCAGAATTTAATGCGTAAGTGATGGATCAGGCGTGTGTAAACCAACCTGATGTGGCGCTGCCTGATGAGGACACGAGCATGGTGGATGGACTTGGCCATGCCATTCTTGAAGACGATGGTCTGGAGGCGGCGCTGGAGGAAGTTCTCAACAGTGAGGGCAAGCACGTAATCGAGCTTGTTCTGACCCTCACCAAGGAGACCATAGCGGTTCATACGGCGGAGGAGTGCCTCACCCTCGAAGATACGGCGGGGGTTCTTCTCATCCAGGGTGAGCAGCTCCCTGGCAGCATTTCTGATACGGCTCAGGGCATACTGCACACGCCACAGCTCACGCTTGCACCTCAGGCCGTACTCGCCCACCAGCTTCAGCTCAGCGTCAAGGCGCTCCTTCTCATACGGACGCCTTGGCTTCTTGAAGGTCTTCCCATCTGCAACAAGCAACAATTGTCATATGTTACTTATAGCATTGGGAAAAATAGCTTACAGATACAACTAGAGTGGAACCTGTAACTAGTATAAACAATAAAAACTCGTCGTACAAGAAAGGTACATTATTCAAAGCACAGCTAAAATGCCTATACTGGAGGGTATTGATAAACAGCGTCAGGGTGAGGAATAACCAAAATTGCAACTCAACATGTGTAAAAACAATTCAAGGAATCCGACTCCAGTACCTCACTTGTCTGAAGGTGTTTCTAAAGAGCACTAAAATGAAGTGCTTCATGTTTCTTCTGAGTTATGATCCAATGCAGTTTGATCCTGATATACATAACTAAATGCATATAGGCTAGATTCATTCACAGAACCCCAATCACCCAAGTTTTGGGGTAAGCGAATCTAACCGTAACCAAAAGCTTATGTGACATCTGGATACTGATAGCAGTGTGGGCATCTGAAAAATAAGCATGTTCACCTTTTTATACTACACATGCTCATGCTGTTATTCAGAACCAAAGCTAGCGCTTGTAACAGAGGCCGAGCATTTCCCTTTTCCAGAATACAACATTACTATAAACTCCTAATGGGAACATCATCACTAACTGGATCGGTCTAGACAGCTGCGGATCGGTATAGACAGCAAGGCAACACGATTCCAGCGCAGTGGGGGAGGAGATATCAGATCATGCAGTGGAGGAGGGATCATCTTACAGTTGCGGTAGAAGCTAACGTGCACCATGGTTGCCGCGGCAGGGAGGTGCGGCTGGTCGTCGAGCTGCCCGCCGCCGGAGGAGGTGTGGGAGATGGAGGCGCGGGTGTGGGAGACGAGGTCTTATAAGGGAGGTAAACCCTAGGTTTGTTTCGTTGGGCCGGGCTCGCAAAGCCTGTGTCCATACGTTCTGTTTGGTAGCCGGGAACCCGAAACCGGCCCACGGCCTGTGAAACGTCAGAAGCTCGCACATACGGGCCCAGTCACGCCCGGGAGGCCGGGAGCCTCGAGCCCTCGACAGAGAGAGAGAGAGAGAGAGAGAGAGAGAGGCAGAGAGCCCTCGAGCTCGACGCCTCCGGCCTCCCTCCGCCGCGAGCCTTTTCCCGCGCCCGCCCGCCCAGCCGAGCGGATGCTGCCGCGGAAGCCGCTGACGGCGCTGCTCAAGTCGGCGGCGCGGCCGGGGCACCTGCTCCAGCTCCACGCCTTGATGCTCAAGTCCTCCCACTTCCCGCACCACGCCTTCCCCACCGCCAGGCTCCTGGCCTCGCCGCTCGCGCCGCCACGCTACGCGCTCTCCCTCTTCGCCGCCGTCCCGCGGCCCACGCTCTTCCACCACACCGCCCTGCTCCGTGCGCTCTCCGCGTGCCCCTCCGCGGAATCCCTCGCCGCGTCCCTGTCCGTCCTCGCCTCCGCGCGGGCGCGCCTCCCCGGCCTCGACGAGTTCGCGTTCCAGCCGCTGCTCGCGCTCTGCGCGAAAATCTGCGGTGGCGCCGAGGCGGCCTCCGTTGGCAAACAGCTGCACGCGCTCGTGCTGCGGTACGGGTTCCTCGACGTCGTGAGCCTGCGGAACGTGCTGTGCCACTTCTACTGCAGCTGTGGGAGCATGGCGGACGCGCGGAGAGCGTTCGACGAAATGCCAGAGAGGGACGTCATCTCTTGGAACACGGTGATCGGGGGATATGTCCGGGCGGAGGATGTGGGCACAGCGGTGGAGATGTTTGCCGCGATGAGATGGTCTGGCATGGATGTCAGCACGACTGCTGTGATCACCTTGATTGGGTGCGGCTGGCGAGGGGAGTCGGTGCATGGATTCTGCATCAAGGCGGGCCTGTGCAGTGATGTGAAGGTTGCGGCAGCAATGGTGGGGATGTATGTGAGGGAGGGCAGCGTTGAGTGTGCAAGCAAGATGTTTCATGAGACGAACAGGAGAGACTTGGTGCTGTGTAACTGTATGGTGGATGGCTATGCAAAGGTAGGGCAAATTCAGGAGGCAATGGACTTGATTGGCAGGATGAGGCAATCCGGAATGAGACCAAGTTCAGGGACGCTTGTGGGCGTGCTCTCTGCCTGCGGAGCATCAGGAGCATTGTTAGCCGGTCGCCGCGTCCATGAGATTGCTCAGGAGGCAGGGCTTGAGCTTGACACTGCGCTTGGGACGGCGCTTATGGATATGTACTTCAAGTGTGGGTGCCCTGACGAAGCTGTCTCAGTCTTTGCTGCAATGCATAATAGGGATGTGAAGGCATGGACAGCGATGATCATGGGCTTTGGGGTCAACGGACAGCCAGCTGCTGCCATCTCCCTGTTCTGCAGGATGGAGGAAGAAAGCGTTGCTCCTAACGAGGTTACCTTCCTCGCGCTGCTAAACACTTGTAGCCATGGTGGATTGGTGCAGAAAGGGAAGGAGTTCCTGGAACGTATGGTGCGGGATCACGGTCTATCTCCCAGCCCTGAGCACTACGGCTGCGTTATTGATCTCCTGGGAAGGGCAGGGCGGCTAGACGAAGCTTATGAGCTCATACGAAGCATACCGTCCCAGGGTGATGCTACGGGGTGGAGAGCGTTGCTTGCAGCCTGTAGAGTCCATGGCAACGTGAAGCTGGGGAGGATGGTGCAGGCGCAGCTGGACGCCATGGGCCACTACCATCCGTCAGATGCCATTCTGCTGTCGAACACGTACGCATCAGAGGGCAGGTGGGACGAGATAGCTCGGTTGAGGCACTTGGAGGCGCAGAAAATCTCTCTGGAGAAGGAAGCAGGCCGCACTTCCATTGTGGTGTCTAGCAAGTGTATCCAGGCTTGTTGAACTAAAGTAACAACCATCTGAACTCAGTGGCATTTCCAGTGGGAAAAATGAAGTTGTGTAGGCAATTAACAATGTCAACATCAGACACTAATTTTTGTTCAGAGCTATCCATACTTGTACAGAACTACAGATAAATAGTGATTAAAATGTTTTCCATCATCATGCATTTATCTTCTGAAAATCTGCCTGACAAGTATGACACTGACAGACTAACAAAGATAGATTGCTCCCATCAAAAGTAACTAGTTGAAGACAAGTTCATCTGATACAGAGTGGAACGGTATTTACACGCTTAGGCACACAGCCGCATAGGTTTCTTCAGCACACTAGCTACACTATCAAGATACAACTAAGAACCCTTTCATATTGTGACCAGATCTCTCAATTCTGTACTTGTTGAGCTGTTAATGGTTGCCTACGTCGTCTTCCTCTCCACTACCAGTAGTGCCACTGCTACATTGCTCATCTTCCATTCTTGGAAGGATTGGGTATGCATGTACAGGCAATGTGCCCATTGTTGTTGGGTACCTTGCCTGCGGCCGCATCACATTATTAGAGATCCCCTGGTCTTGCGCTGGTTCGTTATCTTCAGTGGATGCAGCTTCAGGGAAGAGCTGTAGCTCCCGCCTTGGGGCAGCATAAGATTGCTCAAGGACTACTGTCTGTTGCAGAGGGAGTGCCATCGTAGCGATGACAGGTGGATGTGGCGAATGTTGCAGTGCGAATACTGTGGATGCGGGATGAGGCGCTGTAAGATTTGATCTAGTCACATCATGACTCCAGATCGGGTTTCCTTCCAGCCGCATCCTCAGCTCATTTTGCAGTCCCGAGATTCCATTGCGGATCAGGTTGTTTTCATCCAGTAGTTCATTTCTCTCCAATGCGACCTGTTTTGTACATGAAGGAAGCATATACTGAATCAGTGGCAAGGACATAGCAAATGGCAATAATGGCATGAAATATTTACTAATATATTCTTGAATGGTGTTACCCAGAATTAATTTGATTGTATATAATGAAACTGGGCCCCTAGACTACCAAATTCTGGACACAGCAAAACATAATCCCGATTTTCTTGGTCATAAGAAACTACTACAAAGAGATCAGCAGATTAATCAAAGTTTCATGAGTAATTTAACTGATATCTCCCAAGCCACATGATATGCATCGTGGGATTTCTAAAATGAGAAGGCTGTACTTACATAACGAGATTCATTCTTCAGTGCACCATTCTCCTGTCGAAGAGATTCTACTTGTGAAAGTAGATCTTTCAGTATTCGTGTAGTGTCACTCAATATGCATGCCTTCCCGTTATTCTGCCTATCAGGTTCTGAAAAGGGATGACACACGATGCTTAGGAAGAATATAAATGTAAGTTTGAAAAAAAAAGAGTAGTTATAGAGTTCGGACAAACAATCAATAATCATATGTATATATATGGATCACTCGGTGCAAATCTTCTGTCGCAATGTTAAGGGTATAGGTTGGATTATCAATCAAGACTGATCCAAAATTCCATCTTCAGGAACACAATTTCACTAGAAATAACCAACAAACAGCAGCCAAACATAACTGCATTGGTGTGGAGAAAGTGATATAGCATACAGAATGACACTATGGAAAAAAACATGAATTCTTCAAGTTACGAAACAAACACTCCAATAGCCCAATGCCACGCAGCTAGGAATGATGACGTTGCAGATTCAATTTGTAACAAAGTACATACCTAGCATGTTTCCAAGCTCACCAAAGAGATCATTCTGCTTGTCCCGCTTACGTTTCTCCCTCTCAGATTTATGAGCTTTCTTGGGAGCCTTCTTTTCACACTTGTTGTTCACCATAGGCCTGTCAAATGTTCAGTGCCAGCATTAATTGTGTCAAATGTTTTGTAGCAGTTTGGTTAATTTCTTTTACAGAACGGTTCTAGATGTAGTAGAAGTCTGCCAGATCAAGAGTCACGCTCCAACAATATAACAAACCAGAATGTATCATACCTAAACCATTCTCTGGATCTCCCTTACCCGCGACCTAACGATAAGAGAAATTCTAATTTCCAGAGGAATTACTGACTATTCAGTAGCAAACCTCACATTTGTTTCCGCCAGTTTGCATGTTGGGGGCAAATCATACACAGCTACCAACAAACTTCCAAATTAGTGATTGGCTCAAATTTCTCATGAAGCCAATTTTTTACTTGTACACTCAAGAGAAAACTGTTTATCATAATTGTCTTAAAGAGATGTTTAAACCAATTTGTTACAGATGATTAGTTCTAGATTCGTCCATGGACAAGTGAAACACAACGACAAAGCCTAGGACGACTAAGAATTGCTGTATAGCTACTGCACTTCCGCACCACACCTAATGACCTACCTTGATCAAACTCGAAAGGAAAACTAGAAAATGTGTATGTTTCCTTTTCTGATAAGTCACCGAGGTCTCACCCTTGAACGAGGTTCTCCGTCGGGGCCGCGGCGGCGGCATGCGCCCTATCTCTGGGCACCATGGCGATCAAGAGACTTGATCCGATAACCTTCCTGCACAAGAGCTCCGCATCAGTTCCCCACACCCTAACCGCCCAGCGACATCATCGATCGACTCCTTAAAAAAGCATCGAGGTTGTGGGGGTACCTCCCACAAACTACCTCGAATCGAGTCCAGGACGGGAAGAGGCCGATGCGATGCGATGCGATGCGACGCGACGCGGCTGGATTCGATGGCTCGGGGTCTGCTCCGCCCTCTGCTTCTTCGATTGCCCTCGAGGAGAAGAGGGGGAGGAGGGGGCCAGGGGCAGGGAACAAGAAGAAGAAAGGAAACGAGGGCGGGCCCCACGAGTAGTCGTCGATCACCTCGGCGATGGACGGGGCCGAGGAAAGCCGCGTGGGTGGAATGTGATGCCTGGTTCGCTGACCCGTGGGCCAGGGAGGTGGTGTGGCCCGCGTGATGGTGGAAAGGGTAGCTGGCGGATCCGGTGGGCTAGACGCCTAGACGGCGACACGCGGGGGGCGTGTGGGAGGCACCCACCCCCGGCCGGGCGTGCTCCGCCCTGGCGCGTGCTCCTGCGTGGTGCGTGGAGCCGGATGACATGGGCACGTCGCCACCACCAGCGCATGCATGTGCCAGTCCAGGGCCACAGAGCCCTTCTTTACTGGACGGAAAAAATGGTTTGATTATTGGGCGAGTGCTTTTTTTTTGGAAAAGGATTGGGCGAGTGCTTGGGTTACACTTGTACACGTGGGTGCCAATTGGACAAAGTTTTCTTTCAGATTGAAAAATGATTCGGAAAAATATACTCTATACAACAACATGCAACTCACGGCGCCCAGAGCTCTCTGAGTCCGTCGCCTACAAGTCAATTTCATCCATGCTCGTTATGAAGAATTCGGCTACTCCAATAGTCCAAACTAGTACTGCCAATCCTTCGCCGAATAAAAATTTACACCGGTTTCAAACTTTCAATTCAACGAAAACAAGGTTGGTGAGCGGGCAGGATCGGATCGCGCCAGGGAAATCGGGGACGCGTGGTGGGCACACGCGCCCAGGCGGCGCCGTTGGCCCGGGACGGCAGTTTCCCCGGCACCCACAGGATGGGCTCGTGCCCTGCGGCCCCCGCCCGCGTGCCGGCGTGCCCCTTGGCCCGCGCCTGCGGCCTCCGCCGAGGGCACCAGCCACACGCCTACCCGGCCACAGCCAGCCCCCAAGGGCCGGCCATCCGATGCGAGTGCGACGCCCATCGGTCTCCAAACCCAGCAGATCACGATTATACAAGACTAAAGTACTGCAACTCAGACCATGAGACCAGTGGAGGACAAAAGCCTACATTAGGTTAAGCGCAACGACCGTCGGAAGCACTTTTACTTGTACTTTTCAAATCTAGGTTCTGGAGGACTCTGTGCCCTGGCCATTTGATCATCTCAGAGATATTTTTTGGTATGATCAGATATTTTACTAGTATAATAATGAACTCTAGAATGGGGATAGAATAATAATGAACTCTAGAATCTGCATGCTCACTCGGCGCTATTGGACGCTACCTAACACCAGGACGTCAGTCAGGGTGTAGGAGGCGTCAATTGCCCAATTGGACTGATGGCAGGAGATCGAAGCAAGGACCAAGGAGCATCCAAGAATCAAGACACTTCTCATGTACTGTATATGAACATGTCGCCATTTACACAGGATGTTTTCTGGTAACATTTTCCATGGATAAGTTATGTTGCAAAGATGATATGTGAAAACAGAAGCTAAATGAAGATGTCTTTTTTTTTTGGCATCAAGAAGAAACTTCTCCCTCACGATTCATTATTGTGAGGAGAGTTCATATTCATCTAGTTGGCTGCTGACGGTACTTCCAAGGCGGTGTCTGCCGGCTTCTTGAAGTTAAGCTGAGCTTGCTTCCTGGGCTTGGCAGGGTCTGAAGACAATACAAGGATTAAACCGCTCAGGCAGGTAATTGGGATAAGAATCACTGCCTAGACAGAGATGTGGAGCAGCGAAAAGAACAAACCTGTTTTGGTTTGCTTGTTGGAGGAAAGAACTGATGACTTCCACTCATTGTATGCTGCTTTCTCCATCTTCTTCTGCCTCTTGTGAGTCGGTAACTGGCATCAGAACAATCAGACATGAGTCATCCAAAGAACAGGCTTAGAAGAAAATTTCTGGCAACAAAATAGTCCATATAAACATCACAGAAGGAATATCAGCAGGAAAACGGTTGCGGCTGCAACTATACCATGCTTTAACACATCAAACATATGACAATTGTTATTCGGTTCAATGCTGCATGTTATTAGGTCCTTAAGTCTAAAAAAACTACCATGGGTTCAGACATTGTTTTCTTTTAATCCGAAGTTCAGACATTGTTACAGAATGTTACAGAAGAAAGGACTGAATGTAGATAAACCATCTTGCATGTAGATTTCAGAGTTTTGGAATTTCAGACTTCAGCCATCTAGCATATAGATAAACATCTATCTGATCACATTAGTTGATGACTGAAATTATTTGCCTATTGAAACCAGGATTATATATGCGCTATAAAAGCCTGCAGCCTGGGTTTCATGCAGGCAGGACAAGTGTAAGAAACTTCAATGGTAGTGAATTACACTGCAGAAATAAGTTCAACACCAAGGCCAGTAAAATTATATGCAAAATCATTGTTCGCGAAGCAAGGTGTCTCAGTGTATCATGTTGTGCCTCATGGCATGCAATCCACAGATAGGCTAAATTTTAGTAGTCAGTAGTCTTCACTCACTATATGAGTAATCCTTACTAACTGCTTCACTGTATGCATTTAAAAAAAAGGTGATCAAGAATTCACAAGCAATAAGCAAGTTATCAGATACATACATCTAGTTCATCTTGGTCATCCTCTGAGGACTCATCAGATGAATCACTGTCATCTTCATGTTTCCTTTTGCTCGGCAAAACATCCAGCAGTTCTACAACAGGGTCGAAATGTAGAGGTTTATTGAGGAGCTCAGCAATATAAAGATGTACAGAATTCCAAGGAAAACTACAGTGTAGCATGTACTTTCACATATGTAAAATGAGTAGCTTAGTGATGTAAGGAATGGATTTAATAATGAGTATGTTGGTACCTCTATTCCCTTTGATGGACTTTGGATCCTTCTTCTCCTTGGCTATCCCAAAAACATCAAAGCACAGGTCTGCCATTGATGTTGAAACCTGCGATCAGAACTGAAAGTCAGAAAAGAGCATATGTACAGTATACTATTAACTATTGCAAGTAAGCACACACAAGTGCACAGTGCAGAAATGCACACATAAAAAGTTTATATGAATAAACTATATTACCGTTGTAAACTCATTGCTGGATGTACCACATAGATCTATCAGCTTTAGTTTGTCAACTTTGAGCTACAAGGAAAACAAGGAAAGATTCAGTACTACAAAAGGCAAATAGTCTATAGAATCGCATTCCTGAAGGAGAACAAAGTACACTGTTACTGAAAGTGGAAAGCACCTTGTGCCTCTTCGCGCATAGATAGAATGCTGCTGCAGTAAAAACTGGACGACCAAAGTCAGTGCTTGCCCGGCGAGAAGGTGGCAACGCAGCAAGGAAGCGCTCCTTATAACTGAAGCAGGTTGATTCAACCATCAGTTGTCAGTATAACATTGAGGTATC
>OAMR01000564.1:757977-780477 GCA_900205405.1 Echinochloa crus-galli
TGCAGGAATAAGTTCAACACGAAGGCCAGTAAATCATATGCAAAATCATTGTCCGCAAGGCAAGGTGTCTCAATGTATCATGTTGTGCCTCATGACATGCAATCAACAGATAGGCTAAACTTTAGTAGTCTGTAAACCTTACTGATAGCTTCATTATATGCATTTTAAAAATAAAGGTGATCAAGAATTCACAAGCAATAAGCAGTTATCAGGTACATACATCTAGTTCATCTTGGTCGTCCTCTGAGGACTCATCAGATGAATCACTGTCATCTTCATGTTTCCTTTTGCATGGTAAAACATCCAACAGTTCTACAACAGGGTAGAAATGTAGAGGTTTATTGAGGAGCTCAGCAATATAAAGATGTACAAAATTCCAAGGAAAACTACAGTGTAGCATGCACTTTCCCATATGTAAAATGAATGAGTAGCTTAGTGATGCAAGGAATGGATTTAATAATGAGTATGTCGGTACCTCTATTCCCTTTGATGGACTTTGGATCCTTCTTCTCCTTGGCTATCCCAAAAACATCAAAGCACAGGTCTGCCATTGATGTTGAAACCTGCGATCAGAACTGAAAGTCAGAAAAGAGCATATGTACAGTATACTATTAACTATTGCAAGTAAGCACACACAAGTGCACAGTGCAGAAATGCACACATAAAAAGTTTATATGAATAAACTATATTACCGTTGTAAACTCATTGCTGGATGTACCACATAGATCTATCAGCTTTAGTTTGTCAACTTTGAGCTACAAGGAAAACAAGGAAAGATTCAGTACTACAAAAGGCAAATAGTCTATAGAATCGCATTCCTGAAGGAGAACAAAGTACACTGTTACTGAAAGTGGAAAGCACCTTGTGCCTCTTCGCGCATAGATAGAATGCTGCTGCAGTAAAAACTGGCCGACCAAAGTCAGTGCTTGCCCGGCGAGAAGGTGGCAACGCAGCAAGGAAGCGCTCCTTATAACTGAAGCAGATAGATTCAACCATCAGTTGTCAGTATAACATTGAGGTATCACTCTTTGCAAACTTGAGGATATGTCATCAGAAGTTCATAATGGTATTGTCTACACCTCATAGCTGCCTCAAAATAAAATTCAGAGTCGACTGAAACGGGCGTTCTTAAGAATTTGGGCTGTACCAATAATTGAGGGCCTGACAAGTGACAATTGACTATCAAGTACAGGATGTAGGTGCGACCAAACAGCCAGGAGAGACAAAAACTTACAGTGACAACCCCTTCTGAACGAAAGGTATCAGTCTGACACAGCCAAACTGGATGCCCAACTCGCGCACATCCAATGTTGTCCTACAAGAGCAAAATTTCACTCTATAAGTCGCGAGTCGCAATCTGACGCGCCAATCGGCGAAACAGAAGTGAAGAGAAACATACTTGACACCAAGACCATTCTGCAGTGCATTGAAAGATCTGATATATGCCTTCTCAGACATCCCGCTCATTCGCACAGCCTCCGCCCTGTCAAATATCACCTGGAACCTGCGCAATCAGCAGGAATAGCACGGGTCAGACCAGAATCTAGAAGGTTCCCTACATGGGCAATTCATCGAACAGTTGACCAGCAAACCCAAACTCACTTGGACGCGGCGATCTCCAGGCAGATGATGGCCTTGCAAACCTCCCCCTGCAAATCACAGAGGGTCAGAGATGGGTCCACGCGGCGGACGAAGGACGTGAGCTCGGGATGAGGGCGGGCAATCCGGGGACGCTTACGATGCCGAGGACGGAGGAGTCGAAGTTGACATCGCAGAGGCGGCGGAGCTCACCGGCCTTGCGGACGACGGGGCGGGACCCCGAGAGGCCGAGGCGCGCGGCGATCGCCGACATATCCATGGCCGGCGGCGCGTCCGTGGGGAATCGGCGCGGGGAGCGGGGACGCGGGGCGGGACTGCGGGAGGAGAATTTGGCATTTTGGCGGGGAGGGAGAAATAGCTGCGATCTGGGCGGGCGAGGGGATCGTTTTGGCGGGGGAGGGAAATGGCGGGAGGCGGGGATTGAAGGCTTTCGCGCCTATGCGCTGCATCGAGGGTTTTCACTTTTTTCTTGTGTGAGGCGGCTGGGGTGGGACCCAGGTTGGACCCCCCATGGCCCGGTTCTTTGTCATGGCAAAAGGGATAATGGGTCAATTTCAGATGTTTAGATGGATGGTGGAGTTCAGATTGAATTGATGCCGAAAGAAAAATGTAAAGCAACCCTCTTGGCTAATCTGAGGACTAACCCTGACACGAAACTTTTTTTTTGTACCCCTGACACGAAACTTAAAGTGACTGCAAAACATATCATGGTTGAAATTAAACACGATATGTTTCCGCTGGCGATACAGATCCTTTAGTAAGGAACATTGTTTTTTTCAATTAAAAAACCCTAGTACTCCAAAAAAGAAATTAGAAGAAATTCATTACGTATTTGACCCTATGATCATTCGGTTCTAGTAAATCTATCACTACTCGACAACACTAGGTGGAAGAAAAAGGGGGGTTTCGATAGTAAAAGAAAATGACTAAGGCCAGTCTCAGTGCAGCGTTTCATCGCACAGTTACCTAGACCAGAAACTAGGTAACTGTGCCAGATGAGTTTCATGGTGATGAAACTACTCTCACGTCTCATGAAACTCTCCACTCTCTCCTCTGCCACATCAGCACATTAAATACCATGAAACTCCCATGAAACCCCACTGAGACTGGCCTAACCCACACGAGGTTTGACCGTTTGAGGATAAGTTATTGTCTGATAAGGCTAGTCCCAGTGGGGGATTTCATTTTTGTGTTTCCAAGAATGCCACATAAGCAAGGAGACAATAAATTTACAGATGGAATCGTTCATACAGTGCAAAGTTTCATTTTGATGTTTCCTAGGCGATGCATGCAAGACACAGACTTGTTGGAAACCGTGTATACAGAGTTTCATCTAGATGAAACCCATTTCATCTCTCTCCTTATTAACTCATTGCCACATCATCCAAAATGCTGACTTGGCACCCTATTTAATGCGCATGAAACCTCATGAAACCTTGCACTGGGACTGACCTAATGGAATTTCATACAGACCATTAATAGTTATTGGTTTTTTCATACAATATAAGGTCATTCTCAATGAGGCATTTCATATTTATGTTTCCAAGGACACTACATAGGCAAAATGCATTTAGTTTGTAGTTGAAATACCTCACTCTCAATGCAAAGTTTGTAGTTTCAAGATTACATGCAAGACACAGACTCTCTTGAAAATAGCGTACACAGAATTTCACCACCATAAAACTCATTGTATTTCTCTCTTTATTGATTATTTGTCACGTCACAAAACGCTGATGTGTCACTATATTTAATGCTGATGAAACTATTAGAATGGCCTAAACCTATGAAATTCCATTGATTCGACCCAGACTTGGTAGTACCTGTGCCTAGCTCAGGTTTGCTATAGCGAAAGATTCTTCTATTGACACGGACGGCCGGGCAGCCGGGCACCGGCCGGCCGGCCACGGAAAGAGATCCTCCAAGGATTTCGCAGGAAAGACGCGCGCCGTGCGCAGGATTACAGCCGGAGCCGGAGCCGGACGCACGCACGCACGGGCGCGGGCACGGAGACGAACCGCGCCGACGCCTGCGACGCCACGCCACGCCTCGCCCGGCCGTCGAGGGCCACGAGTAACAACACAGGCCAGATCAGCCAGGCACCTACGGCCCCCTGGTACGGTACGTGAGATGAATCACGAAGCCCCGTTCGACGGGGCATCGATCGCCCGGGCGGAGGACGACCCGACGAGGAGGAGGCCAGGAGGGAGCCCGCCAGCCAGATGCAGCAACCCCACGCGTGCCGTCCGCGCGCGGCAGGGCCGGGGCGGCGGCTCCGTTCTCACGCCGCGCCACCGAATTACACTAGCTGTCTGCGTCCGTCGGGAACGCGTGGCGACGCTGACACAGGGCGTACGCGCGGCTGCCGCGGCGGCAGGCCTCGTCGGCCTCACCTCAGCTTGGTCTTTGTCGCGCACGCTCGATCGGTGGCGCACGGGCGCCGCGCGGTGCGCGTCGGGTTTACGTGCGTCGCCGCCGCGCCACGGTGTCCGTGACCGTGACCGTGTCGCACCGACCGATGGATCGGGGGAACGCAACGCCTCGTCCGCGGCCGGCGGCATTTGCCTCTTGGGTAGGGAGGCGCGCGCCGCCCCGGAGCTCCTCCCGCTCCTGGCTCAGATCGGCCGCGCGCGCCGGCCGGGTCGCCATCGCCTCACACTAATTCCATTGACTTGCGCGTGTATACGTACGTACGTATCAGACAGAGACGCGCGCCATTAATCTCGCTGCTGGACAATTCAAATTACGCGGCGAGTGTTCATGATTGCCCATGACACAGTGGCAACGGAGGATATCGACCGTCGAGTTGGTGCCATTCCGTCCTAACCCGAGCCGACTTTCCTCTCCACAGACTTGAGTGAGATCCGTCAGCAGCTACAGCACTGTTTACTGCGTTGCACGACAAAGCCATCACGATGTTTGGTACGGGTCTCTCGACGGGACAGCGGAATGGTGTGCGGCGGCGGCGGCCTGAGGATTCGCTCGCCGGACACCGTGGACACTGCACCAGGCCGGTGCTGGGGAGATGCCGTACCATGGGTACTGGAGCAAGACAATTACGCGGCTCTCCAATTGCGTCGTGTGAAGCTTTAGCTGGGGGGTCTCGGTGAGCAGTTAATGAAGAAACATGCCATGTCGGCCAGCCTGGGCAAGCTAGCGAAGAAAGCTCGCCGAACTGCCCATGGCCCACGGCGGCAGATCAGGATACACGCGCTGCTGCACAGGCCGGTGGGCCCTGTTCCATGCTGCCTTTTCTTTTCTCTTTTTTTCCTTATCTTTTTGTCTATATATATCTTTTTCCACGTTTCTCCACGGGTGTGACGCGCTCGGTTCGCGGCTTTGCGCACTGGCGCGTTGTGCCATCACGTACGGGGGTTTGAACCCGTGTATGATCAGTGATTTTACAGATGAAAAATAATGCAGTTGGAGTTGTCACTAGCACGTAACCTGTGACACTATAACGTGCATGCTCTCGGCAACCCCTCCTCTCTGTAAAGCGAGTGGCCACGCAAGAATAAACCAAGGTGTTAAGCCACTGTTTAGGTCAGCTATAGCATTCATGCAAATCGTTGGGACAAGATGGGAAGGCTGAGAGCGACAAAATACACTGTTCAGTAAACTGGCGTGAGCTGTAACGACTCCGTTTTCTTCTCCTTGGTACACACTGCACGCACAGTGGCATCGTGTTCGAGGAAACAACACATATACGGAATGTGCTCTGGTAGCAGCACTCCAGAGGTACGATTCGAGCGAATGGGTCCACAGAGCTGAGTGAATTACTGTGTTGATTACACGGAGCAATTAGCATCTCATGTACCGTATGGAGTGGGTTTTGTTTGTGTCCGTTTAGATGGTTATGATCGGTTGCACTTCTAGTACTCGAGGCACCAATGCGATCTGAAACTAACAGCACGGGACGTTGGGACCTCAAGGGCAAATTGCTGTGTGCCCCTCTTGTCTGTTAACTGAAGATGGGTTGGCATGTAGACAAAGGCATTGGTGCAATTTCTGCGATTTGTGTGTCATTGTCTTGGTTTAACTAAGATCGTGTGTCATTGTCAGAAGGAGAAAAATCACCAAATGCAAATGTACATAGCTTCAATGCAAGCACTGAATTTTCTATTTTTTGCAAGTGAGAGAAAAATGTCACTTGCAAAATGTCTCAAATTCAAAGGTATTGGGGCCATGTGGCTTTGAGTATGTGCTCCATCTTCTCCCGGATCCTCACAGCATTCAAGACCCTGATGCAAAAGCTATGTATAGTTCCAAAAAGTGTAGAAGAAAGTTTGGAGAAAATGTCACATCGGACACTGTAGCGTACTGTAGCACCTTTGACCTTTCGTTTGTTTGTGGTAAACATTGTCCTATCATGACCTAACTAGGCTCAAAAGATTCGTCTCGTTGTGTACGTCAAAACCATGCAATTAGTTTTTTATTTACCTATGTTTAGTGTTCCATGAGGAGAGAATTTGATGTGATAGGTGGATAGTGATGTTTGGAGAGAGAATTTTGGGAATTTTGGTGATGTGATGGGAACTAAACACAACCTTGCTCCTCGCCAGGACGACTGGGTCAGAGACCCTCCCCAGGTTCAGCAGGAGCTGTGAATGCATGGATGCCATGGCATTGGATACAACATGGCCATTTGGCAATTTGGGCATGCTGGGTGCCCATGGATGGCTACCACTTTAGTCCTTTTCACCGTTTTTACAGCTTGGAAATGAAATGAAAAGCCGTGCATCTATGATTGATTGGTCGTTGGGTGCATGGACTGGCTACGAGGCTGTGTGCCTGTGTCGTCGTCGTCGCTGGGACTGGGAGTCAAGCCCATCACACATGTCGTGTATTTAAGGAGAGCCAAGTTCTTCCATTTCTTTTTCCTGAAAGAATAAGCTTATTTTTAAAGAAGATAGAAACATCACATTGACTTCGAAGAGCAGTAGTACAGCTCAGTCCATAGAGCGAAATTAAGAAATTGTTTCTCCAGCTAGCCAGTTCTGCTTCCGGCTTGGTGATTGAATTGCTGCAATGATAGTAACACTTAGCAGATAATACAGAATGTTTTAGCTTTCTTTTGAAGCCAAAAAAATGCTTTAACTTTTAAAGATGGATGCATGTCCTGTTCATATCTCCAAGAATGGTGAAATATTGGAGTTCCTCAGGCCAACACTGTGTGCTAATTTTGTGATATGCTTCAACTAATGACATTTTTCCACGATAAATATGGCACTGGTACAAAATTTTAAATTTGATCACAGTAAATTTGTAATCCAAAATATTCAAATAATTATGTACTCAAAATTCCCACACACTTCGAATGTTTTTGGTTGCAGGGATCAGAGTTTAGTCCATATCACACCGAATGTAAGGAGGATAATTAGAAATATTAAATATAGACTAATTATAAACTAATTATATAAATGATGGCTAATTCACAAGATAAATCTATTTAACCTAATTAATCCATTATTAGCACAGGCACTGTAGCATTAGGCTTAATACTCTCGTGAGTTAGTCCTTATTTTGTAATGAGTTTTTTAATTAGCATGTATTTAATGATTTTAATTAATTAGCATATATTTAATAATTTTAATTAGCATCCTTACCGAAAGACTATTCAATCATTATCCTTATTCATGGCACCAAATACATATACAAGCTTTAGGCTGTATAGACAGTCAAACATAACCTTTTGGGAAGATTTTCATTGTTCTCTTGATTCTCTTGGAGCGAAGGCAAAATATCTGCATGACTTTTCTTTGTGTGAATATGTTAGCTATGAATATTCGAAACCATGCGCATTTAATTTGAATACATCTTGATATATCTGGCGTACCAAACGGAAAATTCATACCGAAGGTATTTACCTTCTGGAGACCAGACACAACATGTGCACTGTACATAGGTTCTACAAGCACGTTTATTAAAAAATGCACCAGATTAATTAATGTTATATTCGTATATTAAGTACGCTCGTTAGTTATTGTTCTCGGCAATGACATTATACGTAGGTACAGGTAGATCTTTCCCCAATATACTGCTAGTACATGTTAACATTTTATTGAATTGTTTTGAATGAAATATGCATATCTGAGGAGTTTTGTTCTAATTTGGCAAGACAAAATACCATAAAATACTGATATGTGCAAAAATCCAAGGCATGGAAAGTTGGAAATGGAAAATACAAATATCTGCTATGTTAGTGATAGCAATACAATTTATGACAAGTTTGTGACATACTGGCGTTAATTCACACACACAATATGCAGCTTGCACACACAATATGCAGCTTGCACAGGGGAGATCTACTCAAGTCGTTGCTCAAAAGGCTAAAACCAAAAGGCCCAAGAACATACTCAGTCTTAGTAAGGATAATAACATAGGAGTGCTTCTACGTTCTTTGAAATCTAAATGAAAACTATGCAGATCCTAAGTGCAGTAGTACTTAGATCAAGCGACTAATTCATCCATCCGCAACAACCGATTAGTCACTGACATGCTTTAGGATCTATGTAGTTTTCTTTAGGCGCTGTGACCACACTCCCTAATTGCTTGAAGTGATTAGCTTGCGCTGCATCACATGAGCACACTAGCTACAGCTAGAAGGGGTAATCCATGGGGGTAGTGTCAAGCAAGCTGGCGCTCTGGACTTGGTGGAAGTGGCTGTCGTCCTCGAACAGCCAGGACTCGATCGCCGACAGCGGCATCTGCTGTGCCGCCACGGCCGGCTTCGTCTCGTACTCCGATAGTGCCCCGGCCATGGCCGGCGCTGCCGACGCGACGGCGGCGCCACCGTACGACACCTCCGACGCGTCCGAGGATCCGGTGGACGCGCTCTCGGCCCCGCCGGGCGTGCCCGGGCCGGCACTGCCGCCGCCGCAGCGGCCCTTCCTGCCTCCGCCGGCCCACCCGTCCAGCATCCGCGAGATGTTCACCTTGCGCTTGAGGTGCGTGTTCCAGTAGTTCTTGATGTCGTTGTCCGTGCGCTCCGGCAGGTACGACGCGATGGCTGCCCACCTGCACCACACGCCGATGAGCCTCCCATGACACAAACGAAGAAAGAAACAACACGCATGAGACATGTTCGAATCTTTCCGTACCTGTTGCCGAGGAGAGCTTGGAGGTGGACGATGAGCTTCTCCTCCTGGTCGGTGAAGTTGCCGCGCTTGATGCCCGGGCGGAGGTAGTTGGTCCACCGCAGCCGGCAGCTCTTGCTGCACCGCATCAGCCCTGCACGCAGAATCCGAACCGGTCAGAATCCAGATCGCATCCGTGTACAAAGATCTAAGAAAGATTCTGTTCTATCCCCCGCATCGCAATCGCATGGGTGATGATCATCGATCCCTAAGTGAGCAGCAAACATCATATCATACCGGTTCTGGTCGGGACGGCGCGCCAGTTGCCGGGGCCGTGCTCCTGGATGTAGGAGACGAGGACGAGGTCCTCCTCCGGCGTCCACGGCCCCTTCTTGACGCCCTCCTTGTCGCAGCACGGCGGCCTCCCCATGGTCTCGTCGTCGTCAGTCGATCGATCACCAAGAGATCAAGACCTCTTTCTTCACGGTAGTACAGCAGACAAAGGAGCGGATGGTGTGGGTGGGCTTGCGATGTGAGTGAGGGCTGAGGACGAGGAGCTGAGGTGGTGGGCAACAGCGAAAAGGCTAGCTGCCAGCCACCGGCGCCGTACGAGAACAAGCGCGGGGGCGGGGGTGGCTGATCGATGAGGGCAGGCAGACCAGAGCTCGCTGGTCCCTGTCTTGTGGCGAGCAAGTGTGAGCTAGCTAGCTAGAAGAGGCCAGCAACAAGTGTTGGTGCTGTGGTGGTGGTGGCGGCGGTGGCTTGAGGACAAGGGTCCAAGGGGGGAGGTGCAGGCGTGTTTATATAACGGTGGCCAAAGCACAGCGCTGACCTTTTGTGCTGTGTGTGTGTGGGCTATGGCTAACCTCCCCGGCCAGGATGCCGAGACAGCTAGGCTAGCCGCGGCAAAGATAGGCCGCGTTTCTTCGTCGGTGGAAAAATATTTTCACTCCCTTTTGATCAATAATTGAGGGTATTAATAAAGTCAGATTACAAAACTATCTTCACAACATTAAACTATTTCGCGAGAGCTATCTAATAAGGCCTTTGACCGCACGATTAGAGAATGGTTACTGTAGCACTACTGTAGCAAACATGGATTAATTAGGCTCATTAGATTCGTCGCACAAAATTGCACTCATCCTAAATAGATTTTGCAAATAGATTTCATTAGTGCTTAATGCATGTAAGAGTCCCTTGGAAATTTTTTTCCCACCGGGAATGAAACACGGCGAGTCAAATCTAGAGAGAGAGAGAATGAGGGTGTAGAGAGAGACGGAAAGAGAGATGAGGAGCTGTGGCACAGCAGCGTGCATTTACTCGGAGCTCGTGGCAAAGTCAGCCTTGGTGGTGGGGCGGTACAGCACAGTGCAGTGAGCAGTGGCTGTGGGCGGCCGGCCGGGCCTTGCCTCATTGCCTGGCTAGCTGCCTCGCCGGCTCGGCTCGGCCGGCCGCCCGCCCGCATCGCCACGGCCACGGCTTGTGGCGATGCCGCGTCGCATTAAACGCGCCGGGCCGGGGGTGTGTGTGGCGGGGCAGCGGCCGCAGATGGCATGTTGCAACGCACTTGCTGGTTTCCATCCCCTTGGCCGTATGCGATCGATCGGGGGCCCCCTGCCGTGTAGCGTGTTGCTCTTGCTCCCCGTCCCGTTTGATCCTGCCCTACACCTGCCGGGCCCTGCCCTCGATCGGATTCAATGCGAGCGCCACCGGCAGCGGCAGTCTCATGTGCGTGCCCTCCAATTTCCACGCCTCCAGGCGGTGATGCGCGCAGAGGTTTGGGTACTTACTACCCTCGGTATCCAAAAGAACGAGACTGGGTCAAGGGATGGCTACGGGCTACTGCGACTGCGACTACTCTCGCTGATCCAGTGACGTCTCGGTCGTCAAGGTGCGTTGCATGGCCAACCACATTTGTCGCGTCTCCGCAAAAGCCTCCCTATGCTCGACGATGGATCGTAGTACGTGTCCCTGTTTTGGCTTGGTGCAAGCGTAAGCAGTAGTAGGTGCTTTACTGTTTCAATTCTACTTGATCTAGAACGTTGGTATATGTTGTCTGCACTCCCCTGATGTGGTGGTGGCATGAACGAACACCCGCTAGTACGTACACGGAGCAATGTTCAACGCATATTCGCATCTAAGGTCCCCTTTGGAACATAGGATTGTCAAAACACATGAATAGGAAAAACGTAGGAATTGAATGTCATTGTATCTTCAATCCTATGGAATGAAGAAATACATGAAAATTGTAGGAATGGGTGTTTGGATGGAGTCTAAGAAAATCAAAGGAATTGGAGGAGAGAGAGAGTGACACAGAGGAAAGTTTCCATGAGGTCCAACCTCTTGGTAGAATTCCTCCAAAATTACCATGAAACAAGCCATTCTATAGGAATTTCATAGGATTGATAGAAATTCATTCATTTGTTGCAAAGGGCTTTATAGGAAAAATTCCTATAGGATCTAAATCCTCCAAAATACCTCTATTTTTTCTTTGTTCCAAAGGGGGCTAAACCTGCTAGAGTACTTCAACTTTTGTTTTGTCTTGGTATTCTTAGACAAATTCTTGTACAGCTCTAATGCTAGTCCAAAGATCGAGTGCTTTCTTGCTTGATGAGGGTGTCGTCTAGCTCTGTCTAGCACTCTTCCCACGTCACAAAATGCACAAAAGCCATCGATCCCTCCCACTGAAATACTAAATCAAAACCTGTCCTGCCGGCATCACTACTCCTACCGGCTTCGGAGCCAAAACCTGGTCGCCGGTCGTCACCGGTTTTTGACTCCGGCCATCGTCTTCTCCCCGAACCATGCTGACTGACTGACTCCGGCCGTCTCCAACTCCGAGGTCACTGGCCATGGCGCGCACTGACGCTCGGGGTGAAGTAGTTTGACGGGTGCTGCGTCGTCGTCCCTGGAGCACGTTCGTTCCCCCTTCCCCGGACGTAGGCGACGCAATAAAAGTGGGCTTTCCGGTGCAGCCTACCGACGATCCCTGTGAACAGGCAGCTAGCAGCCTATACTGGCAGCACAGTAGAGGGCACATGAATAAAGTGGCAGTAGGGCAATGAATGCCTCGTGTCACCTTGGTACTTTCAGCGCCATAGATACGTACGTAGTATATATTTGTGCAGAGATGTTATATATACAAATATAATAGTGTATGCATGCACGCGGTTATTAATGTGGCGCACCAAAGCGCAGGCGGCAGGCCGGGGCCAATGCGGGGTGGGGAGGACCGGAGGCGGCCGACCGATGGATGGATCGACGAGAGCCGAGCAGCAGGGGTGCTGTACTGTGTCTGTGTGCATCATGTGTAGAGCTAGAGTATAGCACCGGCACATGCGCGAGC
The DNA here is from genome assembly GCA_900205405.1 of Echinochloa crus-galli. Taxonomy (NCBI): domain Eukaryota; kingdom Viridiplantae; phylum Streptophyta; class Magnoliopsida; order Poales; family Poaceae; genus Echinochloa; species Echinochloa crus-galli. The sequence goes on from OAMR01000564.1 coordinate 769,996, forward strand.
CGGCCGGTGATTGGCTACAGGCCTACAGCCACAGGAACTCTAGAAGGTCAACGAGCAGGAGTAAAGGGTCTGTGACGCAAAGTCAACACAGCGTCCACGGGACAGCAGAGTACAAGACTCACAGAAGCAGGATATACTAGGCGCGCCCACGAGTAGCTACCTTGCTTCTTGGATTGCGTCTCGGACCAGGGGCTTTGTTATCCCAAATTCCACTCCCAAATTTACTATGTTAAAAGAAGATTCCCTATCACATCAAAATATTATAATATGTATGGAGTACTAAATGTAGATAAAATCAAAAACTAATTATACAATTTTGTTGTGCTCTGCGAGACAAACATTTTGAGCCTAATTAATCAATTTTTGGACAATATTTTACAAATACAAACGAAATGCTACAGTGGTGCAATGATTACGAAGTGACATCATACTCTCAAATTCACCTTCCGAATTCTAACATCTAAACAAGGCCCAGGCAGGATCACAGAAGCAGGATATACTCCACTGTATTTACCCTCCGAAACGAAATGCAACATAAACTTGGACGGTTATAAAGGTGCGTGCATACACATGCAGCAACTATTTGAAGCATGCGTTGCGATAAAAAAAAATGAATGCACGCGCATCCTATTCTTATGATCCCGTTAAAAAGATTATACCGACATATCTTAAGACTAAATAGCACACTCAACTGCCAACGAGCAGTTCACTATATACTGCACGCAAGAGGGTGGTATTTTTTTTCTTTTCTTGAAAAGAGACATATATATGGATTTGATGTTGGAAAACACCTCCACGAATTCCTTGATGGCACGCTGCAACAGATGATCTGATCAATGCATGAATAATTAAGTCAGCAAATCCGATTTGATCAGGATTAGCAACAAGATAAGCTGTGTACGTACGTCTTAGGAGAGATTAAGGTTTGGACTAGCTCGGCGACTCGGCGTGCACCAAGCAGGTACTACGGGTACATCATGTCAGCATGGATGGCTAGCAGTAGCAGAAGACGAATTGGTCAGCCGAGGATTAATGCGATGCGGTGTGCCGCCATGCGGCGATTCATCAGCTGCCATGGCTGCTACCGGCAGAGCACGAGACGCCTATCCAAGTACACCCGGAGCATTCCGCGAAACTGCCATCAAATGATAAACAACTCCACAGATATACAGTGCGTACAAATAATGTTTTCAAAATCATAAAACGAGTCTAGTTGCTAGGCAACATCTAGATGGTCAACTATAACGTACAAAGCATAGATTACGGATTAGTGTTAAAAACTAGTCGACCTTGTCAACCAGTCGGCTCAAGTTAACAGATGAAAAGGCGGAGAAGATGGAGGCGGCATTGTTTGGGAACAAGACAACAGATGAGGACAGCAACAGCATCACAGACGTGTAAAGAAGACAAAAATATATAGTGGAAGGGAGACACGGCACAATGGCAGTGTTGGTCAAAAACCAATCAAGGCCGTGTTTATTTCCTTGGAAAAGTTAAAATTCTCTCTTTAAACTTCACTATTTACCTATCACATCAAATCTCTCTTCTCATGCATGAAGCACTAAACGTGAGTAAATAAAAAACTAAGTATATGGTTTTGATGTACACGACGAGACGAATCTTTTAAACCTAGTTAGGTCATGGTAGGACAACGATTATCACAAGCAAACTAAAAGTGCTACAGTATGCTATAGTATTCGATGTGATATTTTCACCAAACTTCACGTTCCCTTTTTGGGAACTAAACACAGCCTTACAAATGTGTCATATACATATGTATTTATACTTAGGGTAACTTACTATGGGTTGGTTAGCTAGGTCATGTCAGAGCTAGTCGCTCAAGTAGACGTGTGTGATTAGTCATAACTAATCCATAAGAAGATGGATTAATTATTGTATAATTTGTCTAGTATGTTTGTTTGATGATATGTTTTGTCTCTAAAACAAACTTGATCTAAGAGCCAATCTCTCTTCTCTCTTCTCTTTTTTTCCTCCACACGAGCAAAAGTGCTAACTAACTTGGGAAAAAAATGCAGTGCGCCGGGGGCGCACGGGCGCCAGGGTGCGCCCTAGGGCGATCTGCCGCAGAAACGTGATCCAACGCCAGCGCAACTTGGCTCTCCGTTCATCCGCTCGGCTCACGCAGGCACGCGCAGTTTCCACGGCTCGGCTCGGCTCGGTCTGAAACTGAAACGTTGCAGTCTCTGAACGTTGGTGTGTCTGACTGAAACACCTCTGAAAGAAACGTGAAATTTCACATTTGATGGGCAGCATCAGCATGCATCATGGATAATCACACACAAGTTTCCTGATGGACTGAACATTATATTGTCCGTCTCACGGCCTTTTTGCAGGGGCTGAGTCTGTAGAGATAAACCGAAAGCAGCAGAAGGTGACGGTGGTCGGGTTCGTGCAGGCGAGCAAGGTGCTGATGAAGAAGGCGCAATCCACGGGAAAGAAGGCCGAGATCTGGCCCTACGTGCCCTACAGCCTGGTGAGCCAGCCGTACGTCGCCGGCACCTACGACAAGCGCGCCCCGCCGCCCGCCGGGCTACATCCGGAGCGCCACGCCCGGCGGCTACGTCGCCTGCGGCCAGCAGCAGCACGCGTGCGTGAGCCAAGCGGGCTCGCGGAAAGAAGCCGAGCCGAGCCGTGGAAACTGACTGCGTGAGCCGAGCGGATGAGCGGAGTGCCAAATTGCGCTGGCGTCGGATCACGTTTCTGCGGCACATCGCGCGGGGGCGCACCCTGGCGCCCTTGCGCCCCCGGCGCACTGCATTTTGTTCCCTAACTTAACTATAAGTTCATTATTATACTTGCTCTAAACTCACGTCACTTGGTCAAGTCTATGGAGCTCCACCATACCAATGTTTTCACCACCAAGTAAAATCGGCACCATCCTAGCTACCATAGATAGATCTCCTCGCCGCATAATTGATACTGTACCTACTACAAAGGTGTCGAGCTCATCGCCTAACCACCAGGTCCAGTTCCTCCATCACCCAAATTGTTGCCCTATCAGCAAGGATTCGAGCTAATTGCCGTCCAAATCAGCGTCCTACTGTAGGGATCCGTGCTATTTAGTGTGAAGGATCGATGTTCTATCCAACGAAATTAGAGGACACTGGATGCCGAGGAGAGGAAGATAAGTCTTTGGAGTTTGGAAAAATCATGGATATCATTAGCATGGAAGGGGAATGAATAGAATGGATGCCGAGGAGAGGAAGATAAGTCTTTGGAGTTTGGAAAAAACATGGACATCATTAGCAAGGAAGGGGAATGGATTGGATGGTTTGTTCCTTTGCTTTCAGAGAGACGATGTGTGGGGGAGTAGAAAAATAGATAAAAACATGCGGTAGGAAATATATATTGAAGCACGTGTGAGGTCTTTCGTCTATCTGATTTTTGTCAGCACTCCGTACATACGGCTGTCCTAGCTAGAGCATTATTACCGTTAAATTACTACAGTACATTTAGAGCGAATCACTTGATAATTTTCACGATCTAGGTATAAATATAGGAAAACTTTAAGGATTGTAGGTAGCTTTTTCCAAGCATACTCCCACGGTCCCTAAATATATATAACCGTATAAAAGTACCTTTGAGTTTTCCAAACCATTCTAGTTTCATCAAGATTATAGAAGAGACCAATAATAATATTTATGATACTAAAATAGCACTAATCTATTATAAAATATATTCTCATAGTCTACTCCTTTGATGTCGTAGATGTAGACAGAGGGAGTAAAATGCTAATGAGTGTTAATGCAAAATACGGAGTATTCCTTTATCAAGAAAGTAGTGTCAGGTTGAGGTGGATGTGTGTGAAATGTAATGCTTGACGGCCACATCTATCGTCCAAATTTAACCTAGTTCCGCAGTGGCATGGTCCATATTTAAGCTACTCCGTAGTAGAGCACTGCATGCCGTCGCGGAACCATACCAGATTATTTGGGTCTCCGGACAGATAGAAATGAAGCGGTTTCCGTCTCAGCTTCAATGCATGATCGTTCCTTGTCCTAAATAGCAGGACGTCGTACGACGCTCTTAAGAAAATGTTTTTGTCGCGGGAGCCAAGAATGAGGGTGACCAGTGTACTAGGACGTACTACGAGGTAATTGTACTGTGATACCGATATCATCCGTACTGTCATCAATAGCATCATCTTAATTCGTATAATTAAGTGGATCGGTTAGGGGCAGGCAATAGCCATCATCCCTCCCTTTCCAGCTTGAATTCTGTGCAACGTTGTTGTGCCGGGCGTGTGCTTGTTGTGCTGAGATCACTCTCCAGGGAGGGGGCTGTTAAGGGTTGCATACCGCTTTCTTTTGCGACTGCGATGCGTCACATTATAGAAGGAGCACCGGCCTCTCCCTGTGCCGCCTAGTATTATTCCAGCTTCAGCGACGCCTGACTATGTAGCAATATCAACGGAGTACTCCCCTCTAGGAATGATTTGGACGATAGATTAATTAGTATGTAGCCAAACGAGCTAAACGAGCTAGAATAATACTCCGAGCCAAACGAGCTAGAATGATTAATTAGTATAGCCAAACGAGTAAATTATTAATTAACAATAATATATGTACACTATATGCGTAGTTATATATGATGTTATGGTTATATTCTATTAGTATAGCATGATAGTGTAGATTTTAGAGATATTAAGACCATATAAATACTACAATTTTTTATATTATATATATATATTATTGTGGCAATTTTAAATTTAGCTCTATTATCGAGTATTTATATGGTCTTAATATCTCTAAAATCTACTCTTCTAGCTCGTTTGGCTCGCGAGCCGGCTCGAACTCGCTCGTTATACTAACGAGCAAAAACTCTTGCTCGGCTCATTAGAAATATGCACCGAATCGAGCCGAGCCGGCTACGATCCAAGCGAGCTAACGAGCTTCGAGCATTTTGTCCAGCCCTACTCCCCTCTATCACAATTTATTGTAGAATCCGATTAAGAATTTAGTGAAGATAGAAAATTACATTACTACCCCTATGTAAATGCAACGAATAGACTGACAACATTTTTCCCATTTTTTGGAAGACAACGATGCCTCCACGTTTATAACCTCAAATGTCCCAAAAGAACAGTAGTGGAAAAAACTAGAACTTTCTTTGGATTTTAGCCACGGATGACCAGAGTTTCAGATTTTTATTTTTTTACAAATAGAGTTCACATGCTGGTGCATTGGATGAAATAGAGTGACTAATATGGGATATTTTCTGAATATCAAAGATACATTTAAACTGGGGACGGAGGGAGTAAACAAAGAAACCCATCGATTGATTTGGGTGCATGAATTGGATGAAATAGACTGCTGAATATGATATTACTCCAATAAGGTATCTTTACTCTCAGCCTGATCGGTTGAAAGGAGCCCATCGATTAATGTGGGTGCATGAATGTGAAAGTCATGGGCTAATTCACTCCAAACTGCTGCTGTCAAGAGAACTGATGCAAGCCGAAAACATAGAAAACGGTGAGATAGGGTTCACACGACCACCCAGAGACTGACAGACCAAAAGGTACTGACCGCAGCTAGGGACAGGTCCGTAAGTAGTTACGACGGGGCGTAGCTAATCGATCTGTTAGGTGTCTCTGTCATAGCAATGGAGACGACGAGGACCGTAAGGCCACTGGATTGGGCTGGCCTCTGCTGCTGAGAAATGAGATGATGACACCGCGCGCGCGGGCACACGCCATGGATCGAGGAAAATTGAGCTCTGGGCAGACGATGGAGATCGGAATTTAGGGAGACGATGGGTCTCCGTGAAGTTGATACCGCAGCAGCAAACGTCAAGAATTCAAGACCGCCGTACCGTCCTCTCTCGCGCCGGGGCGGGGCGTCAAGCTTTTGCTTATCTTTGGGGTACGTGACCCCTGCCCGTCCGTTGCCGACGACCACTACACCGTAACGGTGCCAAGGTTTTCAGGGTGACACGCACGCTACATTGACACGCACTGGCACTGGTTCCGAGATGGACTGGCAGGATATGATGCCATTGCAACTCCGCTTGGTGCAGTGGACCTAGACCAAAGACCAATAAGCGAGACGAAGAGGAGTGGAGAGGTTGATCGATCGATCGATCCCATGATGATCAGCATTCAACAAGATCGATCACCATGGACGACGCGCGCAGTATCAGAATGAAGATGGGGTCCGTGTGGCGAGCTGATGGCTGGAAACCACGACGAGCCCATGCGTGACGCACGCAGTGATGCTAGCTGGTGCACGACCGCACGGTCCTGACACGTATACGGCAGGCAGATGCAGCAGACATTGCTGCGCTGCGTGCTGCGTCTATGCATGCCGTCCTTGACAAACAGCAGCGGCGTCACCCATGACCATCTCGAGCCGACGCCGACCTGTCCGCTCCCCGGATAGCCGCCCGCTGGCACACGCGTCCACCCCAGATGCCGATTTCCCGGACCCAGGCCTGAGCCACAACCTACCTGCAGTGCAGGCTCGGGGGTCCCCTGCGAGACGACGCGCGTAGTGCCGCTTGATCGAGTTGGATCCCGGCGGGACGAGGTCGGCGAGCGTATGGGCGCAGGGTGCATGGTCGTGCCGCCCGTGCCGTCCGAGGAGGGCGCGCGGAGCCACGTCGCGGCGCGGTCGTCGCGCGACGGCGCCCATGACCGGGCTGGGCCGGCGGCCGTGAGCGTGGCCCGCCAGCAGCGTCGACCTCGCCACTGACACAAGGGGCCTGGAGTATTTATGAGTCGTTTGACGCTCTAATGAACGCGGGCCGAGGCCCATCCTAGATAAGCATGGGATGGGCCACCGTAATAAATTTGAAGCTAATTAAGCAGCCGATACGAGAAAGTCAACTGCTTGTTAGAATTTGCTTGGACGCTTCCGGAACGCGGACACAGCATTATGCCGTCTACTGTACAATGCATATGCGACACCTTCCTTGCTCTAGTCGGATACATACTTGTCCGGCCTCCATTTTTTTCGTTTTGGATATTGGATATTGTGTGTACACCTTCCCGGCCGCAGCGCATCGACGCGTGTACGGGACCGAAAATGTATTTGGATGTGATTGGCTTTGTCCTTTCTCTATCGCCATTGGAATTTTTTAGCCCTATTTATTGTGTTAGTTATCCATTAATGCGCGATTCAATAAGTCAACCAATAAGTCAAACTCGGGTCTGATCTCTCCCTTTTCTGAAAAAGAAAAAAAAACAACGACAACGATTTGCTTCACACTCGTCATAGACCATAATTGGATATCACTAAAAGACGATGCTAACAAGATACTTATTCGTAAACATCGGAATTCAAATTCCTTCCATAGATAACAACAGTAAGTACAAATGATGATTTCTGGCCTCACACTGCCTCCTCAACAACAGGAACAAACAGCTTAGTTGAGACCGACCACATCAAGTACCCAAACGTCAACTCTAGGCTGGCAACAACCTAAATGATTTGGAAGTGAAGAAGGGGTCAAGGACTCAAGATGATGAAATAATCTGTGTGGAGTACACCCGACAAGTCCATTGATATGGTGAGCTCTAGGCGGGCCCAGAACCAATCTAGCCCAATTCATCAGACTCAACCAGCATTAGACAGACCAGTTATTCAGCAGGTTCATAATTATACTTCTTTTAAGATGCTAACTACTAGCTTCTAAGCAGCTACGCATCCTATGCAAATGACACGTTCTTCTTCTTTATAATTTCTACATGAAAGCATATGGTAGATGCTCCTGTTATGCCACTTGGCCACTCCTTTGGTGCTGAAATCTCCACACACAAAGTCGTCTTCACTGTCAAACTTCATTTATGAATCTAGCACCGATAGTCACTTATACATTGCATATATACCCTTAAAAATATAATCTGTACTGTAGTACCAATTGATGAGCATCAACCGATTCTAGAAGTTTTGTGTCAGATCGAGGTTAGAAGAGTCCAAGTTGAACACTGCGATCAGCTGGCAAGCCACACAGGTCGTCTGAAACTAGTTTCAGAGGTGCGATAAGCATGGGATGGGCCACCGTAATAAATTTGAAGCTAATTAAGCAGCCGATACGAGAAAGTCAACTGCTTGTTAGAATTTGCTTGGACGCTTCCGGAACGCGGACACAGCATTATGCCGTCTACTGTACAATGCGTATGCGACACCTTCCTTGCTCTAGTCGGATACATACTTGTCCGGCCTCCATTTTTTTCGTTTTGGATATTGGATATTGTGTGTACACCTTCCCGGCCGCAGCGCATCGACGCGTGTACGGGACCGAAAATGTATTTGGATGTGATTGGCTTTGTCCTTTCTCTATCGCCATTGGAATTTTTTAGCCCTATTTATTGTGTTAGTTATCCATTAATGCGCGATTCAATAAGTCAACCAATAAGTCAAACTCGGGTCTGATCTCTCCCTTTTCTGAAAAAGAAAAAAAAACAACGACAACGATTTGCTTCACACTCGTCATAGACCATAATTGGATATCACTAAAAGACGATGCTAACAAGATACTTATTCGTAAACATCGGAATTCAAATTCCTTCCATAGATAACAACAGTAAGTACAAATGATGATTTCTGGCCTCACACTGCCTCCTCAACAACAGGAACAAACAGCGCGGTTGAGACCACATCAAGTACCCAAACGTCAACTCTAGGCTGGCAACAACCTAAATGATTTGGAAGTGAAGAAGGGGTCAAGGACTCAAGATGATGAAATAATCTGTGTGGAGTACACCCGACAAGTCCATTGATATGGTGAGCTCTAGGCGGGCCCAGAACCAATCTAGCCCAATTCATCAGACTGAACCAGCATTAGACAGACCAGTTATTCAGCAGGTTCATAATTATACGTCTTTTAAGATGCTAACTACTAGCTTCTAAGCAGCCGCGCAGCCTATGCAAATGATACGTTCTTCTTCTTTATAATGTCTACATGAAACTATGAAAGCATATGATAGGTGCTCCTGTTGTGCCACTTGGCCACTCCTTTGGTGCTGAAATCTCCACACACAAAGTCGTCTTCACTGTCAAACTTCATTTATGAATCTAGCACCGATAGTCACTTATACATTGCATATATACCCTTAAAAATATAATCTGTACTGTAGTACCAATTGATGAGCATCAACCGATTCTAGAAGTTTTGTGTCAGATCGAGGTTAGAAGAGTCCAAGTTGAACACTGCGATCAGCTGGAAAGCCACGCAGGTCGTCTGAAAACAAGTTTCAGAGGTGCAGGCTCAGGTGACAGAGCTTTTAATTGGGTTTGCAACTTGATATAGATTCAGGAAATGACTAGCCAACAAACTGGCTAATTAATACTAAGTAGAAGTATTCCAGTACCAGTACTGTCAAAGAGTGCAATTCGTCAGGGATTTTGCTAGCTAATGAGGCCTGTTTCAATTCATCAAGGAAGAAATGTCATTGCGTGTGAAGGCATGCCAGAGTCCGATGCCTCCGATATTTAATGTTTAGGTCCTTATATGTTTCTAGAGTCACAATTTAGCTAGTTTATTATGTAATCAAATCTATGTAAGATTGGCTTGCTTCTTCTCGTTAAATGATAATATGTCAGTGCTCCTGCTAGTTTGTTCAGACCTACTACGAATGGATCATGAATGCTTCGAGAGAAGTTACAGATAGTAGTTTCGATTCTAGATAGCTGTTGAGAGCGTTTGCCAGCAGGAGCTGACGATTCCCTTCATTTTGTACAGAATTTTGAACTTAACTGATCGTTGTTGGTTGCAGCCTTATATGCGTGCATCTGAATGGCATGTCAGGTATCAAGTGCTTCTTGTAATTGTTCAAAATAAAATAAGTCGTTCACTCTCTTGTCCTCTTGAAGGGCCAAGATCAAGAGATGCCAAATCAAGCTTTGCTTGCTATTTCGAGGCTGTTGGTAGGGAATGAACAAAGCATAGTTTTTCAGACAAGAACAAAGCATTAAGGAGTACTCCGTAAAGGACACTGCTGACCAGACATAGCAAAAACATGTCAAGCATCCAAGCTGGGCCTGAAGAATATGTGGCAGCGGCCATAATTAGCAAGATGATAGCAAGCCCATGATGAATACTATTTCCTGATCATCGAGAACAGGACTAATTGCTCTGAAAGTGATGAGTACGAAAGTCTTCGAGGGCCTCTTTCCCTTGCCGCCATTCTCCCGATGCTGATGATTTTTTTTAACGGAACGGCAAGAGCTTTGCCGTAATTTTTATTAGACGAAAGAGAAAACGAGACAAATACAAAAAGACAAAAACAAAAAGAGCCACCAAAACGACTCAACTCGGCAAAACGCAACTAAAGGAACAAACAAAACAAACAACTCAGAACAAACGAAATAAAGGAACAGCTAAGCAGCCCCTTCCAGGACCGCAGCGCTTCTATACTGGAACAAGTCTTCTTTTATCAGGAAAGCTACGTCTTCAAAGGTCTTCGCTTCTTGGTTGAAGGTGCGATGATGACAGGAAGGATGTGTTGCCATGTAAACA
>OAMR01000564.1:785477-827842 GCA_900205405.1 Echinochloa crus-galli
TCGTGCCGTCGGAGACGGAGACGTACCCGCTGAGCAGCGTCAGCGACGCGATCGCGCGGGGGACAGGGTTCACGGCGAACCTGGAGTGCAACCGCGATGCCGACGGCGAGGCGCAGCTGTTCCAGGTGTACCAGTGCGTGGACCGGGAGGCGAAGGGGCTCATCGACTGCCCTCTGTCCATGCCCACCAAGTGCCGCGGCGACAGTGTCAAGCTGCCACTCTTCTGATTGCGCTGTTTTTCCAGGAGCCGATGCAGCCATGCAGGCCAAAAAAGAAAAAAAAATTGAAAAACACATCCTACGTAGTACTCCATCCTTTATTTGCCATATGGCAGGTAAAGTCGATCCATTAATAATGGTGGAACAAATGTTGTTGGAACGATCTAGATTCCATACTTTGCCATCTGGTATGAAATCTCGCGCCAATTGATTATCTGTAATTTCAAATGCATGACCTTGTTAAAAATCTTGGTAATGATACCAAATCTTGAGAGCTATTTTACGGTAATTTATACTACTACTTTTTAAGCCAGCCTAGAGCTTGAGCCATGTCATTAATTTTTAGCCCGCTTGAGTACAACTTTTTGGTATGACCCAAAATACCACAGCACGAATGCAGGAGCTGTGTTGGCATGACATCCTGAGCAACTAGCATGGTCTCATACACTACAAGGATCACAAACGGTTCAAAACGGCCATCACAGTTTGTGATGTTCCGTTTGTGATGCCCCGGGCAGTTTGTGATGCCCCCATCACAAACGGTTCGTTTTTCCAACCGTTGTGATTTCCTGTGTCCAAAATAAACCCAAAAAAATACGAAAACAATAGAGAAAAAAATTATTTTCATTTGGGGAGGCCACCAGCCACCCAAGCCATCAAGTCGCGCCATTTTTTCACGAATAGTTCGCGGCCGGGTTCGAACTCACGACCTCTAGCCTCCTCTACCACTCCACCTCACCGTTTTTCGATACGATGTAGTGAGAGTAACATTGTTCACAAATCTTATAGGTCTCTCTTATAGTTTTAGAAACTATAACTCTATGAGAGAGATGGATTTTATGAACAATATTCATATGAATTTGTCAAATGAAGAAATGACCAAAGTGAAAGTTGTGCATCTTGAGAAGCCATACAACTTTGTAGTTCAACATTTTTTGATTTGAAGTCATTACTATTTTAAAATAAGGTTTGAATGTACCATACACATCACAAAGGGTTCGTGTTACGAACCGTTTGTGATGTGAGGTCATCACAAACGGTTCGGAACACGAACCGTTTGTGATGTCCATCACAAACGGTTCCGAACCGTTTGTGATGCCCATCACAAACGGTTCCGTTTGTGATGGTGCCGTTTGTGATGATGGTTTCTCTAGTAGTGATATAAGCAACTCAATCTCTTTTAATCTTCTTATCCTCGTGATGGAGCAAAACGTATAAATGGACATGCCAACTATGTGGAGGAATTTTGATTGACAATGGGATAAACTCGTTATCTTTTACGAGAGTGGGTCATTAGATGAGCACAACATGTGTGCAATGGACTATGCTGAGGCCTATCTAGAGGCTTATCGATCCGACACGGCACAACACAACACAAGTTCCACTTCTACTGTAGTGGCTATCACAGTAGATCCGATCTTAAGATTCACAAAGTCTCTACATGCGTCTTACTGTTGACGGGGACATCACCTACCACTGAAATGATAACACCAGTTAATTCTTATAATAAATACAAAAAATAAAAACACACGTGATGTGTTGACTTAAACCCGTGTGGACAGGTTCCACCGTAAGTACGTAACCAAACCAATTGACACTCAGTTCACGAATAAAAAAAATTATAACTGTATGAGAACCTCAAAGTATACTTTTGATTGCATTTTCAGTGATCCTCTTTTACTATTTTGGTTAAAAGTTAATAATTTAAAAAATCTATTGTGAGGATCGTAGTTTTATTTAACTGATCATGTGTAAGCCATGGACAATAACTTCGTAAGTCAAAGTTTCAGTTGATAATGCAAATAAAACGACACACAAGTTTGCATTTCATCTCCTGCTCAGATTCCTCACCTAATTGGTGCGTGGCCAATGAAGCAGCTGGGCCAAGTAACATGGAGTATCACGTTCATACACGACATAGGTAGGGGCTAAGATTCCCGATTCTGAGAAAACAATGTAACCGAACTGGCATCGGATATGATCAAGCCTGCCCGTTTTCCACGTGAACTGATTCATCCACGTTGTCTCCGCCAAGCCTGATCCAGAGCATGTGGTGTGATCTCCTAGGACTCCGGACCCAAGCCTGATTCAGAGCATGTGGTGTGATCTCCTAGCCCTTAGCTGTACAGAAGAACTATACAGACATGTTGGCAAGTTGTTCTTGTGTCAATGGCCATAAGTAGTCGCCGTTCGGATCGATTGTGCTGCAGGCCTGCAGCTACTCACCAATACTGTTAGGAGCAAATCACTGAGACATCCCGGCAAGAATCGATGAAGCTCGTGATCGCCTTCGGGCTCGTGCTTTCTCTCCTCTCCGTCTCATCGACGGCGGAGCACTTCGATTTCTTCTACTTTGTCCAACAGGTGGCAGCTAGACCAATGCTTGTTCTTTGGTGACTGTTAGCTATATACAGATGTGTGCTTAGTTGTTCTTGTTGCCACATGTTTTTGATTTCTTATCAACTCATTGTACATTGCACGTACACACGCAGTGGCCAGGCTCCTTCTGCGACACGTGGAAGGGCTGCTGCTTCCCGGACACCGGGAAGCCGGCGGCGGACTTCGGCATCCACGGGCTGTGGGCCTGTGGCCCAACTACGCCCAGTGCCATGGCCGCCGTCAGGGCCTCGCCCGCGCCGTGCTCGGCGACGCCGCCGCCTTCTTCTCCACCGTGGGGCGGCGGGGCAAGTGCTGGCCGGAGTACTGCAACGACGACGGCGGCAACGCGCTGAGCCCGTGGGAGATCCGTGACCTGGTGGCGTCCCTTGACCGGAGCTGGCCGACGCTGTCGTGCAAGAGCGGCCGGAGCTTCGCGTTCTGGAGCTACGAGTGGAAGAAGCACGGCACCTGCTCCAACCTGGAGCAGCACGAGTACTTCGCCCGCGCGCTCGCGCTCAAGGCGGCGCACAACCTGACGGCGATCCTCGCCGGCGCCGGCATCGTGCCGTCGGAGACGGAGACGTACCCGCTGAGCAGCGTCAGCGACGCGATCGCGCGGGGGACGGGGTTCACGGCGAACCTGGAGTGCAACCGCGACGCCGACGGCGAAGCGCAGCTGTTCCAGGTGTACCAGTGCGTGGACCGGGAGGGGAAGGGGCTCATCGACTGCCCGCTGCCCATGCGCAGCAAGTGCTCCGATCAGGTCAAGCTCCCCGTCTTCTGATCGTGTCTCATGTTCGGCGACCACAGGCGACACGGCGGGCAGGGCGTGGCTGGATCTGTATCGGCGTTTGTGTTGTTGACTTCTTGTCATCTGTATCCAGTAGGCTAAAATAATCCAATCTGTCGTGATTTTCTAGTCTTCAACAACTCCCTATGATGGCAGTTATACGGCTCCGGCAACCTTAAGATGATGCCCTAGATCACGCAAACGTTGAGCCTACAATTCCAGTGCCAAGTTCCTGGCCAGATAGCAGCGTCCGGGCCGCCGTGGCCGCGGCGACGGGCGGCGCGGCGCGGCGCCGGTGGTGGAGTGCAAACGGTGAACCGGAGACACCGACGGCGGGGAGCCTCGTCCACTGTCCGCCGCCGGCGCAGCGTGGCTGCGCCGACACGGTCAAGTTCCCACCGTTCTAGCGCTATGCTTATGCTTTGCTTCCGTCAGAGGGAAAATAGCTAGTTTTTTTTTTGAAAGAAAATAGCCTAGTGGTTGCCAGCATATCCAAAATCGGACTAATTCCAAAAATCTTAATAGAAAATGGTCCCAAAAGATTTCTTAATAGTAAGATGGTTATATATACAAGTATACAACGGCGCCTTCGTGTTTTGTGGTTCCGATGTGTTTCTTTACACAGAACTTAACTTCATGCATGTCCAAAATGACATGTAGTTTTAATCTGAGATGAGAGTAGTTCGTTTATACTATATGGATGTTTGTTCAGATCTATTTCTTATGGTAAATGGAACGGATTTATGTATCAGTCGACAGGGGACTGTGCTGCCTCGTTCCCTGTACGTAGCAATTCATCTCCAAAAGCAGAGTTGCGGCCTTATCCTCACATTCTAACTTTTATCCCGTAGATCTATGTATTATCTTAATACAATAGTGTTAAAGGAGCCACCACGTTCGCCGAGAGGACTAAAAAATTCCCACGTTAATCTAAATAAGAGAAGAATATATGCCGTCGGATTTTATGAAGATCTAACGTTCTATATTATTTCAACGTTAATTAATCTAAAAAAGCGAAGAATATATACCGTCGAATTTTATGAAGATCTAACAGTCTATATTATTTCGTAAATCCAAAAAAGAGAAGAATATATGTCATCGGATTTAATGAAGATCTAACGGTCCACGCCGCCACCCCTCCGCGGTCGTCACACGGCCGTCTACGGCCGCCGCGCGAGCCATCCAATGTCGTCGTCACGTAGCCGTTCGTGGCCGCTGCAGGAGGCCTCTATGGCTCCACCGTCGCTGCGCGTGGCTGTTCGCGGCCGCCGCGGGAGGCTCTACCGTCGCTGCGCATGACTGTTCGCGGCCGCCGCGAGAGGCCTCAAACTGTCGTTGCGCGGCCGTCTATAACCGCCGCGGGAGTCTTTTACCGTCGTCGTGTGATCGTTCGCCGTCGTCACCGCTGCGGGAGCCGCCCGAGCGTCTTCGGTGTTCGGGGTCCAGCCGTCGTCGAGCCATCCAATCTCGCCGCCGCACAGTCGTCCGTGGCCACCGTATGAGGCCTGCACGGCTCCACCGTCGCCGTGTGGCCGTTCACTGCCGCTGCGGGAGCCCTCCACCGCCACCGTGCGGCCTCCGTGACCACCGCGTGATCGTCCGTCGTCATCTCCGCTGCGGGAGCCGCCCGCGCATCTTCGATGTTTGGGGTCCGGCCGCTCCGTGCGTCGCTGGAGACCGCCAACCCTCCCCACCGTTGCAACCACTAGAGAGAGGGGAGATAGAGGGAGAGAGATAGAGTGGGGGAGGGGGAGTAGTGGCGTCGACGAAAGAAAAGGAGAAAAAGAGATGGATGGACTCACGTGTTGATAGTTGGTATAGAACATAAGATATAGAGAATAATTGGTGCAGAAAAAATTGGTATAAACGAGAGAATCTCAATGACTAGGCAGGAATATTTCTTTTGGTGGATGAGAATAGAGTACGACGAGTGCGAAGAGCCTGAAGCCATATGTGCCGTACAACATTCCTCTATATAGGAGACAACATTTAACAATGAGCATTCGATGATTGGGGTCCAGCCGCTCCGTGCGCTGCTGGAGGCCAGCGGGGCTGAAGGGTGCGGGTCGGGCAGACCGGCACCCCTTGCCACCGCTGCAACCACTAGAGAGAGAGGTAGATAGAGGGAGAGATATAGTGGGAGAGGAGGAGTGGTGGCGTCGGTGAAAGAAAAGGACAAAAGAAAATGGGTGGGCTCACATGTTGGTAGTTGGTTTAGAACATAAGATATAGAGAATAATTGGTGCAGAAAAAATGATATAGACGAGAGAATCTTAATGACTAGGCAGTAATATTTCTTTTGGTGGATGAGAATAGAGTACGACGAGTGCGAACAGCCTGAAGCCCTATGTGCCCTACAATATTCCTCTATATATGAGGCAACATTCAACAATGAGCAGATGACAACACGTAGATCCGCACATGTATCTAATGAGAGGTGCTCAGATTTAGGGCGTTCAACAAGGTTGTGAGCACAGCGGGAGAGAACGATTCTCCCTATCCGAAGATCATCAAATGAGTTATCCGCGTTCAAACCCGTTTGATGGTCTTTGTTAACGAGTTGGTGTAAAAAGGAGCATAGAGAGGAAAAACAAAGCAGGGAAACTAAGGTGGTGTAGCGTTCAACATTGAGCGGAGGACATCACATTGATTTGCACATTTAATTCATAAAATGTGCTTAGATTTAGGGCATTCATCAAGATTGTGAGCATAATAAGAAAGAAAAATTCTCTATATCTGAAGGGAGTGAATCACTGCCCGGATTGATCATCTCCATGGCCACGCTCAGCACTCATGGAAGATCATCAAAAGGTTTGTCCACAATTAAACCTGTTTGATGGTCTTCATTAACGAGTTAGTGCAAGAAGTAGCAGATTTAGGAAAAGTAAAGCAAAAAAACTCAGGTCTTTTATGGCTTTTATGATGGACGTGCTTGCCGTGAATATGTGTTGATATGAAAGTTGCCCAACAATAGGCTGGGCAAAGAAATGCTTCTCTTAATGCTCGATACAATTATGCAACTATAAACTACTGTCGATCATTCACTAGATCAGGCATCAACCATGTCTATATATTACTCCGTCTTTTACTGGAGGAGGAAAAAAACAAAAGATTGATTCATAACCGTGATAGGCATCCATTGGTTACCGCAACCTAATTTCTCATTGCATAACTAGCAAAATAACAGTATTTTTGATAGGCATGTCTATATATTACTCCATCTTTTACTGGAGGAGGAAAAAGACAAAAGATTGATTCATAACCGTGATAGGCATCCATTGGTTACTGCATCCTAAATTCTCATTGCATAACTAGCAAAATAGCAGTATTTTTCTTATAATATTTTCTCGAATAATATTTTTCTGATGTGATTGATTACCCTCTATATTTAATTTTCTCTTTCTTAAGCGCTATTCTGATCAATTAAACAGCAATAAATATTTAAATAAAATTATATTTAAATTAAAAAAACATAAATATGACAGTATAAAAGACTAGCTACCCGCGTAAATTTGCACGGGCCACCTTGTTCACATAACTTGAAAGCGGAGGAAACATCGAGATGACCGACCAAAAAACAGTGACTTCCATTTTACAGAAGCTAAATTCAAGCTCACCGATGCTGCTACCGGCTTCCAAAGGTTTGAAACTGCTCTCTTTTTCCACAACTTTTTTATCACCTTCCAATGCCTTGACACGAATTGTCATATTTCCAGTAGTTTCAGCAGAAACAACACGCCGTGAAAGCTTGATCTCGCCATCATCAGTGATTGGCATTTTCTCGCCTCCAGAATCAAGCAACACGATTCTCTCATGACCAATGCCAGCGATTCGTCTTTCCAAAAAACGATGACCATCATAGTAACCGGTAGCAAATGCAGCAATTACACCTCGCAAACCATCTGGCCATGATCCATGGATGACTAGCACAAATATTGTGGCCTCCACAGATGAAATAATGTGTCCAAATGTAAACTCCAGTGTGCTAATCTTGCTAGTGTAAGCATACTTAAGTATGTCAGAATACATCGACGAGAAGCATACTATTGGCATAGCTAGAGGGCCCAAACATTCATCCTCGGACTCAGTTGGGCCCTTCACTTTAAGCTCAGCCTCAATGATCACAGGATCCGATTCTATCATCATAACAGCACGGGTAGGACCCGTCAGTACCAAATATGGATCCTGCAACCAAAACCATGATGTTCAATATTGAAAGGATAATAAAAACAAAACAGTGTAAAGACTGCAAAGTGCGCAGCATATACGATGTATCATGCATTAAAGATGGAAGAAGCATATCGACCGATTGAGTTTGTGCATGTGCACCAATATATTCTTTTGCTCATGATACTTCCCCTGCAAGGAAATGCTACAAACCTCTATGGTGAGGGTCTGGCAGTCGTCTCTTGCGCGCTGGAAGACAATATTGCGATTGTGGTCAATGGCGTCGCGCATGGAAACCATACCAAACACATCAAACGGCAGCTGAAATCTCCCTCTTGTAGCAGCAAGCTTCACTGAAAAGAGCTGTAAAGTGTCCATGGGATAGGCACCGCAACCCGGCTCAGGCTCGTCTGTGAACTGCATAGGGGGGATTCTAGCTGCAAGTAGTTTTAAGATATTTCAAATGAGTCAGGATCGAGTCCAATTGAAACAGCAATAACTACAGTAATGAAAAAAAAAAGATCGAGGAGGGATTAATTGCATCTCAGCTATTGTACTTTTGACATATCCTATTGCAAGAATTCTGTCGACAGATATATTGCATGAAACTAGTAAGATATATATTATGTTGCAACAAATGGGTTATGAAGTGTACAGGTAAGCAAGAATTCTTCTGTTATCGACAGCAATGAGATATTTTTTTTAACGGAACGGCAAGAGCTTTGCCGTAACTTTTATTAGAAGGAGAAATAGAAAGAAAAAACACACAATTATGGGATGTAGATCCTTCTTTTTCGCAGATTTGCATGGAGCATAAAATATTTCGTGCATGCGTCTCCTTGTCGGATCCACGTCAACCTCGAGTGTTGTCGAGCTCTCATTTTCCCTGCTCCGAGTTACACAATCGACATACGGTGCCATGTGGCCACCCTCGCTTTGCCAAATTGTCATCCGTAAGAATTTTTCTGTGTAGTAGGATCCATGCAAAGAAGCGGCATTTAGGCTCCGCGTTTGCCCTCCAGATTGGAGTAAAACTTGGTCTAGGTAGCCTGCCTATAAACTGCATGCGGTAGGCACTTCTCATTGTGTATTCGCCGTCCTGTGTCCAACGCCATTTTATCGTGTCCGGAGCTTCTGGATCTCGTTGTAGGGACTGAATTTGCTCCCACAAGTCTATATATTATGTGATCTCCATTGAGGTGCTTAGAGTGTTGAGTTGACGTATCCAGAAATGGCAGTTTAGAGCTTTTTCCACGGTAAAATTCTTCCATCTCGACTTATCAAAAACATGCGGAGCCACATTCTTGGGTGACTGCCCATTGAGCCAACTATCGTGCCAAAATTTTGCTTTGTCCCCTTTGCCCACCGTTACAATCGTCGAAGCGTGGAAGAGCTCCTTATCTGATTTATCACACGGGATGTCCATGCCTGCCCATGGACTGTCAACCTGCCTCCACCGAAACCAACACCAACGAAGGCGAAGTGCCCTCGCGAGTCTCTCTAAATCTAGTATCCCCAAACCTCCTAGTTCTTTTGGGGTGCATGTGCAAACCATCGGCCATTTGATAAGGCAGTGGCCCCCATTTACCTTTTCAGGTTCCTCACCCTTCCAAAGGAAACTCCGTCTTAGTTTATCGATTTGCTTGAGTAGCCATTTGTGTACTGGAAAAACCATGAGGTGATAAATAGGCTGAGCGGTTAGGACAGCTTTGACCAAAGTTTCTCTTTCTGCAGTTGATAATAGCCTCCCTTTCCATCCTGATAGCCTCGCTCCAATTTTCTCAATGAGAGGCATTACGTCAATCCGACGTAGTTTTCGGAAGTGAAGTGGTAGGCCAAGGTATTTTCCTGGAAATGTGCAAACTTTACCTGGAAAGTCCATCAGGACCTCTGTTAAATCCTCTGGATTGCATCTAACGGGGTATATTTCGGTTTTATTCAAGTTGACCTTTAAACCCGAGCAATTTCCAAAGAACTGCAACAGCCGCGATAGATGTTTAAGTTCCGTTCGATCCGGATTCATGAAAACCGCAGCGTCGTCTGCATATAACGAGCATCTGAGCTTTGCCGCACGCGGGAGAACAGGCTGTATGACCTCATGTTGCGCTGCCAGCTCGACTAGTCTATGCAAGGGATCTATTGCTAGGATGAAGAGCATTGGGGATAAAGGGTCGCCTTGCCGCAGACCCGTAGCGTGTTTAAATTTTTTTCCCTGGACTCCGTTAAGCAGTACTCGGGAGGAGGAAGTAGCCAAGAGTGTAGATATCCAGTCTCTCCATTTTGACCAAAGCCTAGGGCTTGTAACGTCTCCAGCAGGAATACCCAATTTAAAGAGTCGAATGCCTTTGATATGTCCAACTTGATGAACAAAGCTGGTCGCTTGCTCTTATGCAGGGCCTGGAGAACGCTTCTAACATAGATGAAGTTATCATGTATACATCTCTTTTTTATGAAAGCATTTTGGGCATTGGAGACCAGCGAGTTTAGCTTTGGTGCAAGTCTGTCGGCCAGTACTTTAATTATGATCTTAGCCAGACTGTTAATAAGACTGATAGGTCTGAAATCGGTGATTGACTTAGCGCCCTCCAGTTTTTGGATTAGGATTATGTTGGCTTCGTTTATCAAGTCCAAACGTTTTGTGCGCAGGTGGTGGAAGGCACACAGGGCCGCCATTAGATCAACTTTGATGATATCCTAACATCGTTTGTAAAACAAGCCTATAAAGCCATCCGGGCCAGGGGCCTTTTCCGCTGGCAAGTGCATCACTGTCGCCCTGATTTCTGTCTCCGTGAAGGGGGCCTCAAGATCACTTAAATCAGTTGGCTGATATCCAAGGTGATTCCAATTTAGATGAGAGGAACGTTCATGCTGTGTCCCCAATACTTTGACAAAATGTTCGTATATTAATTCCTCCTTGTCCTGGTGCCTGCGGGGCAGTGCTGAACTTGGATGGTGGTGGAGACGTGCAGATTTGAACTAGGGGTGCGGCAAAGGAGACACGCCGTATATAAGTGTTCTTGCTGCTCTTGGGTGCGTGAACAGGTGGAGGTTTCTTACTGATCTCGGGTGGAGTCACCGTCTTGCTCTTCTTGTCGTTGTCGTTGTACAGTCCGCGCCCCCACCCCCGCCAAGAAGGGGGGGTAGCATCCCTGCTGCGGTGGGGGGTGTGGCCCGCGTCCCGCCCGCGGAGACGCTGCGTGGAGCTGTAGCAGTCATCCACCATGCCTCGGCACCGCGAGGCACGGCTCCATGCAGACTGGCTGCGATGACGCCGTGTGCCCCTCCTGTTGCGGTCGTCGTCGCCCCTCATGTAGTTGTCATCATCATCCCTCCTGAGGTGGGGCTCGACCCCACCCTGTCTTCCTTGCTGCTGGTCCCTCCTTCTCCCCAAAGAATCTTCGACACCATAGTGCCAAAGGAAGTCAATGTTCCTGTCCCTGCTGGAGTGGGGGAGGGGACAGCAATGAGATACACTAATAGGGTTTGACAGAGATTGTTAATGGAGAACTCACTGGTGTCCTCAAATGAACCGTAGCAGGACCATAACTCGTCCCATTCACGGCGAAACTCGCTAACCGTGATCCACGCTGATTCAGTGAATTGAATCACACGATCTGCTTCCTTCTTCCGAGTCTCCTCCTGCTCATCTTCCCCATCGCCCGTCTCCCGCCCCGCCTTCTCGGACATGCTCATCCTATGCGAAATCGAATCCGCCGGCGAAGTCACATCTCGCTTCTCCCACCGCGTCGCGAACAGCCGCCTCCTACGCTCCCGATGCGAAATCACCTCGGCTGGCAGATTCTTCAATCCCAGAATTTTTCCGCCGCTCATCCTGAGCAGAAGCCGGATTGGCCTCGCCGCCGGCAACGTTCTCTTCTCTCTAGGTTCTTTGGGTGCCCTGCGTCGCGCAAATAAATACTAGTGCGCGCTGCACGACTTCTGTCTAGTACGATCTCAACTCGGCCTATCGGACATGCACCTAATTTCTTAATTAAAATTTCTCTTGCCATCTGTGTGCTATCTTTGCCCTTGTTTAATTTGGCCTTATCTGCCAATCTAGTGCTCCTTCGCTGTGCAGTGCTAGGGGCTAGGGGGGTTTGCTGTGCATCTTCAGACTGAATGCTAGAAGCGCTCATCATGTTGGGTTGTGGAGTTTGGTTTAGGAGCGGTGGAGGTGCTGTACCTCAGACAAACTGAATAAACGCTTCTATATTACTTGTTAAGTCAGTCTCTTCAGCAATTTCATGACTAGACGATGCCAAAGGTGCAGCAATGTTTTCTGAGCTATCAGCTAAGCCTTGGGCGGATGGTGCCAGTTCATCTGGCGCCACAACATTGGACAGAGTGGCTATCAGCTGTGATGGGGTGGAGACAACATGTGGTTCTTTCCGTGAAGGTGGTGTGTTCAAGTTCTTGTGCACCACAGGATCCCGTGACACACTATCTGTGCTTGCATCTATGGGGAGGGAAGGATGCTCAACTATCAAGTCAGCGTTTTGGTTGAGGGGGCTGGCCTCTTGATCAGCAGAGTCACCCAAGGGATCAAGAATACGTGCAACAGTCTGATTGGGCGATAACTCATCCAGTACAGCATTTGGAAATTCAGGAAAAGGGACACTGGGAATTGGGGCACCACTGACCTGCTGCAGAGGAGTGAACGTGTGGGCCGGTGTCATCCTGATCTCTCCCTCCTCCAGCTCGTCGGCTGTCATCTGCAGTGCTGGCTGCACCGGGCTCCAGCCCTTGGCTTCAGCAAGCATCATCCTGATGCGCTCTTCCAGAGTGGCCTCCCCTGCAACAAGATGTGTGGTGAGAGCTTCGTGTAGCATTGGGTCCACTCGATCTGAGAGATCACACTGGATCGAAGAAAGGGCAACATAAGAAATATCGGAGGCTTAATCAGCTCACCCACAGGCCCTCCAGGGGCAGTGCTGAACTTGGATGGTGGTGGAGACGTGCAGATTTGAACTAGGGGTGCGGCAAAGGAGACACGCCGTATATAAGTGTTCTTGCTGCTCTTGGGTGCGTGAACAGGTGGAGGTTTCTTACTGATCTCGGGTGGAGTCACCGTCTTGCTCTTCTTGTCGTTGTCGTTGTACAGTCCGCGCCCCCACCCCCGCCAAGAAGGGGGGGTAGCATCCCTGCTGCGGTGGGGGGTGTGGCCCGCGTCCCGCCCGCGGAGACGCTGCGTGGAGCTGTAGCAGTCATCCACCATGCCTCGGCACCGCGAGGCACGGCTCCATGCAGACTGGCTGCGATGACGCCGTGTGCCCCTCCTGTTGCGGTCGTCGTCGCCCCTCATGTAGTTGTCATCATCATCCCTCCTGAGGTGGGGCTCGACCCCACCCTGTCTTCCTTGCTGCTGGTCCCTCCTTCTCCCCAAAGAATCTTCGACACCATAGTGCCAAAGGAAGTCAATGTTCCTGTCCCTGCTGGAGTGGGGGAGGGGACAGCAATGAGATACACTAATAGGGTTTGACAGAGATTGTTAATGGAGAACTCACTGGTGTCCTCAAATGAACCGTAGCAGGACCATAACTCGTCCCATTCACGGCGAAACTCGCTAACCGTGATCCACGCTGATTCAGTGAATTGAATCACACGATCTGCTTCCTTCTTCCGAGTCTCCTCCTGCTCATCTTCCCCATCGCCCGTCTCCCGCCCCGCCTTCTCGGACATGCTCATCCTATGCGAAATCGAATCCGCCGGCGAAGTCACATCTCGCTTCTCCCACCGCGTCGCGAACAGCCGCCTCCTACGCTCCCGATGCGAAATCACCTCGGCTGGCAGATTCTTCAATCCCAGAATTTTTCCGCCGCTCATCCTGAGCAGAAGCCGGATTGGCCTCGCCGCCGGCAACGTTCTCTTCTCTCTAGGTTCTTTGGGTGCCCTGCGTCGCGCAAATAAATACTAGTGCGCGCTGCACGACTTCTGTCTAGTACGATCTCAACTCGGCCTATCGGACGAATCCGATTAGGATAACGCCGAGCCAATAGGCCCTGAGCTAGCTAATAACCAACGGTCAAGATTCCAGCCAGCGTTCTAAAGTTGCGTGTTGATGCGCCTGAAACTGAACCGGGTTGCAGTATCGTGACAGTGCCCAGTGTTATCAGCATTTGCATCTAGCTAGGATTCAGCAGAATGCTTTTCTCTGTTCCTTTCAACAGAAAAGGAGTGTATTGGCGTGCAGTGCTACAAAACCGGCACAGCCAAGCACCCACAACCTGACACAAAAACGGCGGCCAATTCCTCATCAGGTTTATAACATTCAGTTCAAGGCCGCCTCCTGCTGCTGCTGCACGTAGGCGACGCCCTTGTCGATGCTGGCCTTGAGCTGCGGCTTGAGCGCCTCCAGCGCGCGCGCCTCGTACTCGGAGAGCCCCCTGAGCTCCGACGCCACCACCTCCTCCACCCCTTCCCTCCCGAGCTTCACCCTGCACGCGAAGAACGGGAGCTCCGGCACCACCTGCGACGCCACGTACGCGCACTCGTACACGCCGCCGTCGCCGTCCAGCCCCCGCAGCGACGCCTCCACGAACCGCGCCGCCGCGTACGCCATCGACAGCGTCGCGGACCCGGCGCCGGCCTTGGCCTCCACCACCTCGGTGCCCGCGTTCTGGACCCTCGCCGTCAGCTCCTCCACCTCCTCCTCCGTGAACGCCGCCGCCTGCTTGGGCCGCGCCTTCGACAGCAGCGGCAGGATGGTGTCTCCCGAGTGGCCGCCGACCACCGGCACGTCGACGTCGGCGAGCGGGAGGCCCTTCCTCGCCGCGACGAACGCGTTGGCGCGCACCACGTCGAGCGCCGTGACGCCGAACAGCTTGCGGGCGTCGTACGCGCCCTTCCGCTTCAGGACCTCCGCGGCGATCGGGACCGTGGAGTTCACCGGGTTGCTGATGACGTGCACCAGCGCGCCCGGCGCGTGCTCCGCCACCGCCTCCGCGAGCTCCTTCACGATGCCGGCGTTGATGTTGAACAGGTCGTCACGCGTCATGCCGGGCTTCCGGGGCACGCCGGCGGGGATGACCACCACGTCCGCGCCGGCAAGGGCGCCGGCGAGCTCGTCCTTGCCAGTGAAGCCGGCGACCGCCGCCGGCGTGTTGCAGTGGCTGAGATCGGTGGCGACAGCATTGACGTTGGCGATGTCGTAGAGGTGCAGCGACGAGACTAGCGGGGACATCTTGATCAGGAGCGACAGCGGCTGCCCGATCCCACCCGCCGCGCCGAGGATGGCCACCTTGTAGCTGCCGGCGCCGGCCTGCGCGACGATGACCCGCTTCGCGGCGCGTAGTCTTGGCGCTCCCGATTTCAGACTGGCAGAGTGCCAGTGGGAGCTGGAAGTACTGAATTGTTGCGCACTGAAGGCACTCGCGCCATGCCGGAGCTGATGCTTTTTGCAAGCAACTGAATTGAAGGATAGTGTTGCGATTGCAGCCGCCGCCATTTCTTAGGATCTGTGGAAACAATGCAGAAACATTCAGTTGTTAAATGTGAAGCTTCGGTGATATAGACGTGGGAAATCAGTAGCAGAAAATCTTTTATTGAGGAAAATCGAGTCAGTTACAAAAAATATTCAGTTGTTCATACGAGTGGGCCAGCTGTCCAGCACAGAGTCCTTAAAAAGATCTAAGGGCCAGGTCGATTCAGCCCATAAAACTTGGATCGCAATTATTGGGCTCCATCCAAATTCAGCCCAACCACAACTGGTTCGCGGATAAGGATCGCGACTTTTGGGCGTGGTCTGTCTTCCACTCTTCCGCGAGAAGAAGTTAGCTCAATGTCTGAAACCCACCGCCGGCTCGGTCGCCGACGGCACCGCGGCTCAGGCAGCCGGCAGGCGGCAGCCTTGCCCGCTTCATCTTTTCCCACCCAATGAGAGAGACCTGCCGGCTCCCACTATCTTACTAATTAGTAATGGCTAATGGTCACCAGCTATCGCCGCTCGCCGGCGACGATCGAGGTCGACGGCAGCCGGTCATTGCCGACCCGCCACGCCGCCCGAACTCTTCGCGCCACCACTGACAGCGCACACCGCATGAACCCAAAAGCTTCACCTCCGGCCATATTTTGCACGCGCGAAAAGCAAAGCATACACGGGAACAGAGAAGTAAACACGAGATGGAGAAGAATTGAAGAGAGGTGGGCACCTGACGGGAGAGCACGAGCGGCAGAGATGGAACCAGTGGCAGTGGCTGGCGGCTGCTGCCCGTGGCGTGGCGCGCGGGAGGGAGAAGGCCACCAGCCCACCACACAGCCGAGTGGTACAGTGAAGCCTTGGCCGTTTTGGTGATCTCCCGGGAGAGGAGAGCCCACCTAAGCCAGAAACTCCTCAGGAGAGGAGGATACATGTGGCTGTGGATTTTTGCTAGCAGAAATTTGAGCTTAAACGCGCGGGGAGCTCACTATATCCTGATCTGATCTCCCAAGGAAGTACACTTTGAGTAGCAGTAGGCCAATTGGCCAAATAGCATATAGCAGAAGAGCAATGCTTGGTGTCCAGTTCCAAACAATAGAACGGCATCAACCTTAAAGCACTATTTTCATTGATTTTTTTTTGAAAAAACAGAAACGTGCATCCATCTTCTCTTTATTTTTGCTTTTTCTAAGACGGCAACGAGACTTGAACGAGCCAGCAAGCAGCAACCGTCGGCATCAAAGGAATGAGGACTATTCATTTTTTTCCCCAGATATAGTATTGGTGAATTTCTCAAGTAAGTCACAATAATTGGCATGAGGGTTTTCGCGGAACAAATATATTATATAGGGTTGCGAAAAGGAGTAAAATCTTTTTAATTTTCACCAATAATATCTCTAAAAATAACTTATTTCAAATAGAAAAAGTTACCTATATATTATAACAGTTGGTTTCGCAATAAATCTACTAACAGTTTTATGTTACTAGCATCTATGATCATTTTACTATTTATAGTTGAAACTGAAAAAAAGTTGGATTTTAAAAATCTAGAAATAGCTATGTATTCTAGGACGGTGGAGTACCATGGTTGAGCTTTTTGTTTAAGTCCATGGACATCGGAAGACACATACCCCTCCATTCCTAGAAATAATATCACTGGATTAACATTTAAAGTCTTTTATTTGCTTATGAGTGATGCTATTATTTTCATAAAACAAAATTTACATTAGATTAGGCTGATTGTTGCTCAAGGATTATAAAGGTTCGAATCTTCTTGTGTCTAAGTACTCCCTCCGTATCGAAATATTTGTCGTCGTTGACTTTTTCTTACGACCTTTGACCATTCGTCTTATTCAAAAAAATTATCGCAAATATGCAAATTGGTAAGTCAAGCTTAAAATAACTACAATAGTAAAGCATGTGACAAATAAAATGGATGGTACTTGCATAATATTTTGAATAAGACAAATGGTCAAAGTTGTAAAAAAAAGTCAACGACGATAAATATTTCGATACGGAGGGAGTACTTAGACACAGGCGAGAAGAACACGACTGAGAGAGATTAGGGGCGAGTCTTCTCTGCCGTACTGCAGAGGGACTCACCCACTGATATGTGGGCCCCATCGGTGCTATGGCCCACATGCTATGGCCCACATGTTAGTGGCAGCGAGTCCCTCTACAGTACTGCAGAGGATTTGCTTCCGAGATTAGTGGGCCTACATAGGCAATGTAAACAAGATTTACACCCCTTTTCTCTTGCTTGCCTCCCCACTTGTCACATGGAACATAAAAAAACCTGATAGCAAAAAATTTCTCATGCAGAGAGGCCATTTCTTCCTTTCTCTGGCACAAGTTTCCATCACAAGAATTTTTCTAGCATTTTGTTTTCTCAAGTTGGATGCTACCGCGATGGCACGGCCTGTCCCCTTTTGACTAAAAGGGCGTTTATTTTACTGGAAATAAGAAAATGTTCGAACTCCACGTGCCATAGTGCCATACAGAAAGGGATCAAACGGAAAGTTTTCCTAATTTGAGGTATCATCTCGAAGTACCTAACGCCACTTCACCCCTGACACGGCAGGGCAGGCAGGTAGCATCAGCTTGCTCGACCTTTGAGCCTCATATGGTTCAGAATTCAGACAAAAGTAGGCAAAGACAGGTGTTCATTTATGAATTGAGACAAATCAGGTTGCTTACATATATTTATCAAAAATCATGCAAGGAGGCCAGCTAATGCATCTCGAAGATAGGCATCCCTCACCAGAACTTCATGGCGTCTCCTATATAAAATTGGCAGATCCTTACCACATCAGTCATCATGCCACTCCAATCATTGACTTGATAAGCAATTCATGAACAAAAAGGATTAGCAAAAATGGGCCCTTTCCTTCATATCATGATTATTGTAGGGTCCGCTTGCCCTACTTGACCACCTTAAATGAATTCCTAAGAGCAATTTCATTATATAAGCCGGGATATCGGATAGGAAAAGCATTACCATCAATAATATAGCGTTAATATATGTATTCGAGTCCCTTGAAAGTTTTATTTTATATCTAAATGGGTAAATGTGGCTCAGGCCGCATTTGGGGGACTCCACCTCTAATGTGCATGTGGTTAGTATATTCCATCGTACAAAATATTAGAATTATGAATGTGGCGTATTTGGACTTTCGGTGTAGTTATGCATTGTCTAAGATCAATAAAGCTTCCCTTTTTCCAAAAATTTTTTTTGAACTTTCGGTTGTTTGGAAAATAAAGAAAAAGGAGAAATTGCAAGTTGCCTTAGCCGTGGACCCAAGCGAGTTACAATGGCCAACCCCCGCTCAGATCTGCCATGAGGCTGGTGCAGTGGTGCTGTGGGGTTCCCAGATGCGATGGCGAGGATGGGGTCATGGGGAGATAGATGCTCATCGCATCGGCGCATCGGCGCACGGCACGCTGCGAAATACAGCGAGTCATAAACGAAGAAGCTACGTCCAAAGAACAAATGCTAGATACCCAAGGAACGTGCACCCACAAGCTCACCTCACACTATCGCTCGACGCTCGTCACGTGGGCCACGATTTGCTCTAGGACTTCGCTTATTGGCTTATTGCTATGTACAGGCCAACAAGGCCAAATAACATGTGCACGATCCTATTAGATTAGTGAATGGTCTTAGATTTGTGAATGGTCCGGTTTGGGAAGTGGAATTTATCCGGCAGGAATACAATTAAGTAAACTATAAGCATGTGTTACTTTATTTAAGTACAATATGCTACAGGGAGTACATGCTTAAATGATAAGATGTAGGTAACTAACACCCTTCATTTAAATACAGACACAAAAGTTAACCCTCCATCTTAAATTAAAATATATACTTTGGGTTGTTCAAGTCAAACCTATCAACCTTTCACATTTATTAAAAGATATAATAACATAATACCAATTTGAGGTCCATACCTACCTTGCAAACTCAAAGTAACTCTCATTTTTTTTCACAAAATATGCTACTATGTGTACAAATAAGTACTACCTCCATGCACTAACATTCATTTTTCCGACCAGACAAATTGTTTTAAGAACTGGCTAATTTTTTTAATCAGAACATCAGTTTATAACTTTTTGTACCAGCCCATGTTATTACACAATGTTCTTCTTCTTCTTCTTCTTCTTCTTCTTCTTCTTCTTCTTCTTCTTCTTCTTCTTCTTCTTCTTCTTCTTCTTCTTCTTCTTCTTCTTCTTCTTCTTCTTCTTCTTCTTCTTCTTCTTCTTCTTCTTCTTCTTCTTCTTCTTCTTCTTCTTCTTCTTCTTCTTCTTCTTCTTCTTCTTCTTCTTCTTCTTCTTCTTCTTCTTCTTCTTCTTCTTCTTCTTCTTCTTCTTCTTCTTCTTCTTCTTCTTCTTCTTCTTCTTCTTCTTCTTCTTCTTCTTCTTCTTCTTCTTCTTCTTCTTCTTCTTCTTCTTCTTCTTCTTCTTCTTCTTCTTCTTCTTCTTCTTCTTCTTCTTCTTCTTCTTCTTCTTCTTCTTCTTCTTCTTCTTCTTCTTCTTCTTCTTCTTCTTCTTCTTCTTCTTCTTCTTCTTCTTCTTCTTCTTCTTCTTCTTCTTCTTCTTCTTCTTCTTCTTCTTCTTCTTCTTCTTCTTCTTCTTCTTCTTCTTCTTCTTCTTCTTCTTCTTCTTCTTCTTCTTCTTCTTCTTCTTCTTCTTCTTCTTCTTCTTCTTCTTCTTCTTCTTCTTCTTCTTCTTCTTCTTCTTCTTCTTCTTCTTCTTCTTCTTCTTCTTCTTCTTCTTCTTCTTCTTCTTCTTCTTCTTCTTCTTCTTCTTCTTCTTCTTCTTCTTCTTCTTCTTCTTCTTCTTCTTCTTCTTCTTCTTCTTCTTCTTCTTCTTCTTCTTCTTCTTCTTCTTCATGAGCAATTCATGAACAAAAAGGATTAGCAAAAATGGGCCCTTTCCTTCATATCATGATTATTGTAGGGTCCGCTTGCCCTACTTGACCACCTTAAATGAATTCCTAAGAGCAATTTCATTATATAAGCCGGGATATCGGATAGGAAAAGCATTACCATCAATAATATAGCGTTAATATATGTATTCGAGTCCCTTGAAAGTTTTATTTTATATCTAAATGGGTAAATGTGGCTCAGGCCGCATTTGGGGGACTCCACCTCTAATGTGCATGTGGTTAGTATATTCCATCGTACAAAATATTAGAATTATGAATGTGGCGTATTTGGACTTTCGGTGTAGTTATGCATTGTCTAAGATCAATAAAGCTTCCCTTTTTCCAAAAATTTTTTTTGAACTTTCGGTTGTTTGGAAAATAAAGAAAAAGGAGAAATTGCAAGTTGCCTTAGCCGTGGACCCAAGCGAGTTACAATGGCCAACCCCCGCTCAGATCTGCCATGAGGCTGGTGCAGTGGTGCTGTGGGGTTCCCAGATGCGATGGCGAGGATGGGGTCATGGGGAGATAGATGCTCATCGCATCGGCGCATCGGCGCACGGCACGCTGCGAAATACAGCGAGTCATAAACGAAGAAGCTACGTCCAAAGAACAAATGCTAGATACCCAAGGAACGTGCACCCACAAGCTCACCTCACACTATCGCTCGACGCTCGTCACGTGGGCCACGATTTGCTCTAGGACTTCGCTTATTGGCTTATTGCTATGTACAGGCCAACAAGGCCAAATAACATGTGCACGATCCTATTAGATTAGTGAATGGTCTTAGATTTGTGAATGGTCCGGTTTGGGAAGTGGAATTTATCCGGCAGGAATACAATTAAGTAAACTATAAGCATGTGTTACTTTATTTAAGTACAATATGCTACAGGGAGTACATGCTTAAATGATAAGATGTAGGTAACTAACACCCTTCATTTAAATACAGACACAAAAGTTAACCCTCCATCTTAAATTAAAATATATACTTTGGGTTGTTCAAGTCAAACTTATCAACCTCTGATCAAATTTATTACAAGATATAATAACATAATACCGGTTTAAGGTCCATACCTACCTTTCGAACTCAAAGCAACTCTCATATTTTTCACAAAAATACGCTACTCTGTGTACATATAGGTACTTACCTCCGTGCACTAATGTTCATATTTCCGACCAGAAAAATTGTACTAAAAACACACTAATTTTTTTTATCAGAACATCACTTAAAAAGGGATAGTAATTTTTTTTGTACCAGCCCATCTTATTACACCATGTTATTGTCTCTCTTCCTCTTTTCTTTTTTTTTTGGTTTTTTGCTAAGGTACACCCTATCACTCTCTCGTCTGTAATGCTAAATGTCTTATGGCTTATGCTGACGCTAAACCGAATAATTATTGCTTATTTAATTCAAGTGTTGCCCAGGTACACGCCATCCCCACATTGATGTTAGAAATCAGAACACAACTAAACAACAGAAAACGAGTACAAGAGTGGTGTGGGCTTAAGAAAAGCCCCACTGGCATCGGGCGCGCATCGCGCAGCCGCAGTCGCCCTCCGCCCTCTTCTTCCCCGTCAGCGGCTGCAACCACCACGCCACCCCCAATGGAGGCCGGAGAAATCGGCGGCGCCCTCCTCTTCCTCCTCGCCGCAGCTGCCGCCGTCGTGGCGGCGGTCTCCGTCGGCGCCGTTGACTTCAGCCGCCCGCTCACCGGTACGCTCATTAGTCCCTCCCCCTTTCCTCTCCCCTCCTCCTCTCTCGAACGCCGCGCTGCTACAGCTCACGTGATTTGACTTGTCCCCGCGCGGTGCGCTCTCTTCCTCTGCTTTGCTTCCGCAGCGGGCGCGCCGCTCGGGTTCCAGGAGGCGGTGTCCTGGCTCATCGGAGTCCTCGACGGCACGTCCTCCGCGGCGGCGGACGTGCACGGGGCGTGGGTGGCGGTGCGGGCCGGGGTGATCGCGCCGGTGCTGCAGGTGGCGGTGTGGGCGTGTATGGTTATGTCCGTGATGCTCGTGGTGGAGGCCGTGTACAACAGCGCGGTCAGCCTCGGCGTCAAGGCCATCGGGTGGCGGCCGGAGTGGAGGTTCAAGTGGAAGCCCCTCGACGGCGCCGACGAGGAGAAGGGGAGCGCCCACTACCCCATGGTCCTGGTCCAGATACCCATGTACAATGAGCTGGAGGTGAGAGGATACCACCACAGAAAAGGCTGCTAAAATCGAAAAATTATTAACTATTCATCAATCGATTATGTGATGATGAATTGTTCTTGCTCTTGTAGCTTTGTGAGGTTAAATATTATTTTGATGTGCTCCGTTTTCTGTGTGTGGGATGGGTGTGTAGGTGTACAAGCTGTCGATAGCGGCGGCATGTGAGATGCGGTGGCCGAAGGACAGGATAATAGTCCAAGTGCTGGACGATTCCACCGATCCGTTCATTAAGGTAACTTACCTCTTCTAGTTCCTCGTTTTCTGCAGGGTTGGAGATTATTCCTATGAAACCTTTTGTTTGGGGAGAAGCTATTCATTTAGTTAGGATAGTACTCCTATCAGAACAAGTGAAACATAAACCTGTTGTTTTTAGCAGAGGATCACTCAGGCTGGACCTGTTGTGCAATGAGTGAGCATGCTAATTATTTGGTTTGGTTGAGTGGGTGCAGATGGAGCATTATCCATTGTGAAGTGGGTAGCTAGTACTACAAGTGTTTAACAGATGCCTTGTTTCTGCAAAGTGCTTTTATGAGATTAGTTAAATGAAAGCTACTTCAGAATTTGAAACGAGAGATGGTTGCATCACTTGGATAAAACCTTTCTCAATCACAAGCCATCATGTGAATATGGATAATATGATTAGAAATTTTGATGAGGTAACCGCAGAATGTGTGGAAGAGCACAGCTCGAAGGCAGAGAAGAAAACACAACTCGAAGGCAGAGAAGAGGCTGGAGAGTGAGAGCAAAGGTGAATAGTCATCTGGACCATTCCCTCACATGGCCACAGCAGGACGGACCCAGCTGTCTGGGTTTTGCTGCCCATGTCTGCTAGCATCTTTGTATAATATGTACTGATAATATTCCAGGGAAAAATAGATTTACTAGAGATGAGAAACTATTTGGAATCCAACAGTAACAACCACTGTTGGGTTGGGTATATAAGACTAATAGTATCATTAAACTCTGTCTGCAGCACATGGGGAGTTTACTTTTACTCCTTTATCCTTTGATTACTTAGACCAGAACATGCTGTAACGTATAGCCACATGAGCATTACTAATGCCTTCTGACATTTCACAGTATCATGAGCCCCTTCTCCATCGACTTGTCTTTGTTTATTTAGACCCATAGATACGAGGGTACGGTTCAATAATTGGTAGGCATATTCTTCTTAGAATGGATCTCCTTCAAGCTCTCAAAACAATTAACTTCATAATTTTTACTTCCTGCTGGATGGATGACCTACGCAGGACTGATCTTATAAAACCCCCCATAATCTTATCTGCATCCACGATTAGAAAGCAAGATTATGATCTGTTTTCTTGCTAAAGTCTTGAATTTCTTTTATGATGCTATCATATTCATAAAGTGATGCTCATTTCAAAGAAAAATGTTAGCCAATAAATTATATGATGAAAACAAACAAAAGATCTACTACATCCTCTCCAGTCATGGTAATTATATGAATATTGATTGACCTATTTGGGTTGATTGAATTGGTTTGGCGAATGGGTTGGTTTAGTGTGGTTGGGCAGAAGTAGTGGCAAGCACAACTGCACAAGGAACCTTTGATAAAGCATAGATGGCCTCCCTAGCAAATATCAGAAAAACTATTTTGGCCATCAGATTTATCGATAATCCATCCTACAGAATGGCACCACTACTATATCCATTAGTGTTTCTTTTTAAATGAATCCATTTGTGCTGACATAGCAATTACGGAACCTTTGTCTTGCATCTTCAAAAATCATGCAACTAAATCTGGCCTAGCATTTCATAGAAAATGAACCTCCATTACAAGAGCCAAACCATCATGTTGTCATTAATGGATGTAGATACTCTAGAAGATTATTGTCTCTAAGAAAAAAAAAGAATATATGATGAGTGGATTACTTCTTGCTGCAGAATCTGGTGGAGCTTGAATGTGAGAACTGGGCGAACAAAGGTGTCAACATTAAGTATGCCACAAGAACCAGTCGCAAGGGGTTCAAGGCAGGAGCTCTGAAGAAAGGAATGGAATGTGACTACGCAAGGCAAAGCGAATACATAGCCATATTTGATGCTGATTTCCAACCTGAACCAGACTTTCTGCTCCAAACTGTCCCATTCCTTGTATACAATCCGGAAGTTGCCCTTGTTCAAGCTCGTTGGTCCTTCGGTAAGTATCGCATTTACTGTTAGTGCTCAAGCAAACTCTTCCAGAACTCTATCACAAATGCAAAGGATTGTCCTATAGGAAATATTTCTTAGTCCTCATGTCAAACTTGCCAGATATGCTTCCACATTTCATTATATCACCACAAACGGAGTACTTTCTCCATTTTCAGATATCTTTCTTGTGAGAACTGAAAACTGCACTAATAGTTCTTGCAACTAGCACAAGGAACATGGAACAGGAAACCTCACTGCTCTGGCCTCAGAAAATAAGTACCTCCTTGCATATTCATGACACTAAAATATATTTCCCATACATTCCAATAGTTCATGATGATGCCAGCAGGAAAGAAGGCATAGAAAATGTTCAAAGATAATCTAACATGAAAAAAAAATGCTAGTGCATAGACTTCTCAAGCAGTATAGTATTTTATTCACTCTGATCGGTCCAATTCTTAATTGACAGAATTTTGCAGTGAATGACACCACAAGCCTGTTGACAAGGGTGCAGAAGATGTTTTTTGATTACCACTTCAAAGTCGAACAAGAAGCAGGATCAGCAACCTTTGCCTTCTTCAGTTTCAATGGTACACATATTTTCAAACAACCCCAGAATTTTGATGTCAAAACCAATCTTCTAATGCATGGCGTGTCTATTCTAGGAACTGCTGGAGTTTGGCGTACGGCAGCCATAAAAGAGGCAGGAGGTTGGAAGGACCGAACTACAGTTGAGGACATGGACTTGGCAGTCCGAGCAACCCTAAAGGGTTGGAAATTTGTATATGTTGGGGACGTCAGAGTGAGTAGGTCTTATTGTATAATAGTGTTGTCAAAAGTAATTCTATTTGATCTGATCATTTGAGTATGCCAAAATGTTGTACATAGGTCAAGAGTGAACTGCCATCCACTTACAAGGCCTACTGCCGGCAGCAATTTCGGTGGTCCTGTGGTGGTGCAAACTTATTCCGTAAGATGGCAAAGGATGTTTTGGTTGCCAAGGTAACTTATCTCCTCCCATGCTGACGAGTCGTGTCTTTGGGAAAAAAAAATCTAAATATCAATTCTATTTATTGTTCCCTAGGATGTATCACTCCTCAAGAAGTCCTATATGCTCTATAGCTTCTTCTTGGTGCGGAGAGTTGTAGCGCCAACCGCAGCCTGTATTCTCTACAATATCATACTCCCTGTCTCGGTCACAATCCCAGAGCTGTACTTACCAGTCTGGGGTGTCGCCTATATTCCCATGGTGCTTACCATAGTCACAGCCATAAGACATCCAAAGTAAGTTTCTTTGCAACTGTGCAATAATTCTAAAACTAAGTTGCCCACCAGAACTAAAGTATAGTACTTCAATTTGTCTCTGCAGGAATCTACACATAATGCCCTTTTGGATTTTGTTTGAAAGTGTGATGACAGTACGTCGCATGAGAGCTGCACTGACTGGACTGCTGGAATTAGAAGGTTTCAACCAGTGGGTTGTGACCAAGAAGGTGGGGAATGATCTTGGGGACAGTGAAGTTCCCTTGCTTCAGAAAACCAGGAAAAGGTTAAGGGACAGGTAAAAACTCTCACAGTGTCAACTCTCAACTAAGGCTTTCTGGATTAGAAAGTTGTGCTGGCAAAACTACACGTCATACATTATTGATGCTGTGTTTTCCTTGCAGAGTCAATTTCCCTGAGATTGGATTTTCGGTGTTTCTCTTCATATGTGCATCATACAACCTCGTATTCCATGGAACAACAAGCTATTACCTATATCTATATCTCCAGGGATTAGCATTTTTATTGCTAGGGCTCAATTTCACTGGAACTTGCTCTTGCTGTCAATGACAAGCGACAATGGCAAGATTGTATGAATTGTTGCTTTATAATCATTTTCTGGGTACAAGTTCATCAGGTTACATAAACGATTTAGATCTTAGATGCATAGAAAGATTGATTTGTTCTGTGTGCTTGCTACGGTATCAAGTGATGTTATCGTCCTGTAGAAACTATTGTAGAATGTCATATCTTGTGACAATTGTAGGTTTTCTAGCATGTATTCCTGTTCTTTACGCCAGCAGTATTGAATGACATGCTGTCAAGCAAACTCAACTCACAATTGCCCTCGTCATAAGTCGATAAAATGTATCTGATGCTAATTCAGTAACATCCGACATCAGAAAGCATTAGAGGAAAATAAGGCAAGAATACCTTCGTGACAATAGACGTGAATTGCATATACTCCACCGTGACTTGCATAACAGCATAATTCAGGTACAAAAGAATAATATCACCTCTGAAAAAAATTGACTAAATACAGGCACAGGATGGTGGTGGCACTAAAGTTGGGAACGAATGCAGTTTATGGGCTGCCACAAAATGACTAACCTATGCATTCCTGGTTAGATCAAAAGGAGCATTTCATTGAAATGCAACCCTCGATCCAGTCCTGTAATACCAGACCCAGAACAGAATGATAATGTGAAGGTGGCTAAAAGACTACTAGTAAACATAATAATACATCAAAACAATACCTTTAAATGTACTGGAAATGGTACATTGTGATTCCATTGCACTGCTGCAGTCGGTGGAGTGATAAATTCTGCATTTTAAAAGTAGAGACACTTATTATGGTGTAGGATATATCCACTAAGGTATTTCTACATCTCAACAGATACTAATGGAGCCATTATATACTTCCATTATCAATCTAAGTATTACTAATTACTAACTTCGATAGCACATTATGATTTATATTCACACACCAGCAATAAAGTCAATAAACTTAACTGCAATAGAACACAAGCATATTGCAGCAGCATACCTGTGCATTTGCTCCACGAAATCATCAATCAGAACAGGCCAAGCACCTGAAAATAGACATAGGCAACAAGAACTAAGAAAATATCTTGGTTTTTGTGGATGTAATCTATGAAGGTGGCTGCAGATATAAAATTGGAAATCAAAGAGCAAATCATATCGAAAGAATTTGCACCTCGTGGGTCATAACCTTCCAGATCTTCATTTACGCACCTGCTGAAAGCTAGCACCTGTTGCCAGGTATCCTCAGATATGTTGTGACGTTGGTACTTCTGAAAATGAAATATTATGACTTCTGATTTCAGGTAAGATAAATGCAACAAAGTGTGGCTGTATATCATAGAAAGGGGGAAGAGATAAAGCTAGCTCCCCTTTAAGAAGTGGAAAGAGGAAATATTCAAGAATTGCAGGAGAAAACGAGTAAATAAGTTTCAGAGTAAGTCAAACATTCTCATTTCAAATATATATCAACAAATCATGGGAACTGGGGGATCTGACTGATGCTTTACCAATCTCAAGAAAAAAAATACATTAATGGTTTACTTAGGATTCAAGGTTTGAACTGTAGCAAAACAGTCACCTTTTCAGTATTTCTTCGCAATGCAAGATGCGCTAAATGCTAACAAAAAGAATTACACATTTTATAACAGATGCTAACTAAAACTATGCATCTTGCCATGCAAGTTTAGGTTTTACAAGAACATAAGTATTACCCAGAATAGAATAACCATAAAGACATTTGATATTTAAACCCTACAGTACCAATAAGGATTACCCAGAATAGAATAACCGTAAGTATCAATATTCTAATCATCATGTATCAAACCCTACGAGTTTACATCAGAAGCCAGTCAACACTTGAACTCAAGAGGACTAATAAGGTTCAAATGAACTAAAGTGTACAGTAGTTATTTTCATGCATATATGATAGTCTTAGTAAAAGAACCTGTTGGTACAATGGGAAATATAGCATATCTATTTCAACCTTGCTTTTACTACTCTCTGGATAACTAGATAAGAATGGAGCATACAATACACGACAATGATAATCAAGAAACAACAAATACCAGAACCACACGTCTGACGTGAATTATGAAACTTTTTTATCATGGCCAAGCAGAGCAATTTCTATACCTCAACAAAATTACACCATCGATCGAGCAATCGGAACCTTCCATTTAGAACAATCTTCCATGCCGCTACAGCTCTCTGGATGGCTATACTCAAGAAAAGGGAGCATTCTGGATTAGTGTTCCATGGGTATAAGAAGTGTACCAGTGTCCACAGATACCCTTGAGAATAAAGGATCTTACTGATACTCTTTTGCCCCTTTTCACGACAGATGAAGAAGACAAAATCGTAGAAGCAACTGAATAGGCTTATATCCTCCTAAAAGAGAAGGCTCTCAATTAGCATAAGGTAGCGAAGAAGGTTCTCAATAAACATATGGTAGTGAAGATCTACAAAAATTCTGGAAAGTATCACTCACCAAATCAATATATGGCATGAGCTTTGGAACATCTGCGGATATTGCATCCCTGCATGAATCAATCACGTGAAGGGTTAACAACATAGGATGAAGTAGAATAGGACCAAACATTATACGGAAAAAGATTATACATTATCATGGTATATGGGAGCTGATGCAGGCTTATGTGACCTGGGCAGGTTTAGGATGCACAGGTTTGTCTTGGCCAGGATATAGGAGCCACAAGCGATGGAAAGCACCATGGTATTTGTGACATTTAAAGTTTAACCACCATGATATTTTTTGTTTACTTTCAAATAAAAAACAGTAAAATGTCGACATGCTCGTAATATTAGCAAATGAAAATAAACTCCAAAATATTATATATTTATAGCAACAGAGAGACAAGTACAGACTCTATATATATTGTTCAATTCACATTCTAATCTTAGTCAAATTACACCTCTATATAGAAAGTAATAAGGGTTGATAGATTTCTCTAGTTATCAAACAAGGTTTCATCTTTCAACTCTATATATATATATAGGCAAGAAGGGAAAAAGCGCACAACCTCTTATAGAATTTCATTTCATCATGGCACCGAAGATGGGGAAATACTACATCAGTTTCTTTTTCTAAATAAAACATACATGGCCTACAAAAATGTACTCAAGACAGCTAACCTCATTCCTTCAATTCCATCTATAGCTTGTGAAAGCTCAAGCAATCCTTGTCTTGTCTTCGCATTTGTACCTCCAGATGCAATACCTAGCAAAACAAAGTCAAAAAAACCAATAAATAGGTTGATATAGTGCCCCAATAAACTATCGCTAACAATTTCAACAGAAGAACATTTCACATCACATGCAATTTTGCCTTAATTCCGAATAAAAAATTGTGTACTAGAACGAAGCTGAACTTTAATTCCTGAAGAGAGTTTGACTACTCTATGTGCCAAAGAAGGACGATGTAATCAAATTGCACAAGAATTATCAAACATATAGCCTCGAACTACAAATTGTGGTAAAGAACAGCATATCATTTCCCACAAATCGTTTCTCCAATATCTGCCTTGCTACCAACACGCACACGCTTAAGTGCTTAAAAAACACTTCTTGGAAATCTTTATCACCCAAGAAAGCAAGAACCACTAAGAACGACCTAATTTTCGTCAACAAGTCAGACAATGGACCTACGGATAACCGAAAAGATCACTTCTTCAGTAGTCGAAACCACCCGTTTCGCAGAATTCGCAACTTAAACACCACCAAGTTCGTCAAAATTAGCAGAAGGAAAGAAAAAGGCCAAGTAGAATCCAAAAGGCTAACCGCTAAACCCACCTAAACCCGCAAGCGGCTGCCGAAGGGAACCCACGGTAACCCTATACCTACGGATCGGCCGAAACACCGGCGGGAAAGCCAATTCCGCGGCGGGGAGCTCACCGTAGTACTTGAAGAAGGCCTCGGCGGCGGCTGGGCACGCGGCCGCCGCGGCCACGAAGCCTTCGGATCCCATGCGCCAGCCCGCGGATCCGCGCCCGGGAACCCTAGGCCCCCAGCCTCGCCGCCGACGGGGCAGCAACCACCAGTCCACCACCTCCCTTCCCCGATCTCCCGTGCGAGCCGACGCGAACGCGAGCGCGAGAAAGAAAGCAAGAGGGAGATGATGGGAGGGAGAGAAGGCGTCGAGTTCAAGTGGGGCCAGGATGTCAGAGGCCTGTGCGGGTGTGAAAGTGGTGTACGACGCCCGCCGTGTACGCCACCGTGACGGGGCGCGGAGGTGGCCGACGTCCACGTCTGGTTGGACGGTGGAGATTTCGTACGGGGTCGTGAGCTGGGTCCACGCGTCAGTATCGTATCCAGCCGAAAAATTCTTTGAATTGGTGATGTTGCCGTCACTGGGCAAAGGTAAAGGAATTCCAAAGATACTAGAATTAACAGGATATTTCGGCCCTCATTTCTAAATTGCTTTTATGATGGGCCTCCGAGAACAAAGCCGTTGGTTTGTGGTCCACACAAAAATGGGCCCCGAGATTCGTTCCATTTCAGCCACTTCACCTTAACGGGCCGAAATTTCTGCGCGCCGAAAGACAGAAACGGCCCATCAGTTGCGGATATTTGTGGGACCCGCACGTCGGCTACCCCTACCCGTCCTGTTCTCCTCAACCTTCCAGTGGAGTGTAGAAGCTTTCGAGCGCCGTCGGCGCCCGTGGACCCCGCAAGTCAGCGACCCAGCAGCCGATGAAAATATCTGGCTCTGGAACGTTCCGGAACCACCGCACATGCTCTTTACCGAGCCCAACGGGTCAGCTACCTCGACAGCTCTCCAACACGGACGCAGAGGCGTGTCCAACCGCCAAACGGACCCCGCCTGGTTTAGGGCCCACAGCTCAGAGACACGAGCCTCCAGCTCCTGAATCTTCCAGAACCTTCACCACACTCTGGCTCTCCCGATCATATATACCCGCTAATTGAAGCCACCGAAAATTCACACACCAAAAAACAAACAAAAAAAAGTATTCAGATTCTTTCACGGTTCCACCTCTCTCTCGAGCTCGATCGCCTCCTCCTCCTCCTCCAATGGCCTCGGCGAACGACGGCGACCGCGCAGCGGCGGGCATCCTGCGTCTGCTGCTGGGGATGGCGGCTGCGCCCTCTGCGGCATTGCCGCGTGGCGGCAGCGGCAGCGGGCCCGGGCTGGTGGTGGTGCAGCACTTCATCCTGGACGGCGACGGGGACCTGTTCTCTGGCGGGGTCGGCGGCGGCGTGCCGCCGGCGTCGAAGGCCGCGATCGCCGCGCTGAAGGAGGTGAAGGCCGGGGAGGTCGAGGGCGGGGGCCCGCTGGGCGACTGCGCCATCTGCCTGGACGGCGTGGAGGACGCCGGGAAGGAGATGCCGTGCGGGCACCGCTTCCACGGGGAGTGCCTGGAGCGCTGGCTGGGCGTGCACGGCAACTGCCCCACCTGCCGCCACGAGCTGCCGGCGGCGAAGGAGGAGGACAACGCGGCGGCGGATGGCGGCGAGGAGAGGCGCAGGCCGAGGACGGCGGTCCTGGTGAGCTACCTGGTGGTCGGAGGCGAGGCGCAGGCGCAGCAGGAGCCGGAGCCGGAGAGGGAGGAGCCGTGGACCATTAGGATAGAGGACGTGGATTAGGATTAGGAGGTAGATTAGGCCTCTATTCTCTTCCAGTTCCAAATGGTTTACGAATTGGTTTTGAGGTGGAGGGGGTTTTGTACATACTACTAGATGTGATGAGCGTGGTCATGGCCTGACGGAGATTTGGGAAAAAAATGTGAATATTTCGTTGTGTCGAAGACGATGTACGATGGAGGTTCAATTTCATGGATCAATGTTACTCACTCGTTTTCGAAAGGAAAACAGCTGTTTCTTGTGAATTCACTCTTGTTATTTCTTGTATCGAATTCGCTTTCTGTGGTGTTTTGAGTCCTTTTCGTGGCCGACCGACATAATGCGAGGGCTGTAACTCGATATCAGCCGGGTTTATCGCGATGTAGCTTGTAGCGGTCCAACCAATCTGGAACGCACGGGACCTGAAACGCATCAATAGGTGTTGGACACTACTTGGACCTCGCCTGAACTTCTATTGCCAATGGTAATCAAGTTACAACAAAAAAGAGTTAATTACAACAAAACCCAGGAAAAAAATACATTAAAATCAGGAGATCTGATCAAGCAAGTCTCCTCATTAGGGAAAGGAGGAACAAGAGAAAAGAATTATACTTGACTGGGAGGAAACAAAGTTGCTCCACTTGAAGATACGCACATTGCTTTCATATCAATTGGGTCAGCAAAATCTGGCCTGTCAGGTGGGTTTCTCCACCAAAAAAAAAATCAGGCGCTGACGGTCACAAAAATCAGGGTGCTGGTTGTCCATAAATTTTCAGCTACTCCTGTTCATGCAAATCTTACTTTGCAGCTGTGTTATCTTTACTCTTCAGTCATCAGTTTTCTCGTAGTTTTAACTTTCAACGTAATTTTCACAGTTCAGGGTGCTCTGAAATGAGTGATGAAACAACGGTGACTTCCATTTTACAGATGCCCATTTTACGAGTGGCGTTCGCCGAGCTCAGACCGGTCGGTTTGTGGTCGGTTAGACCTGCGCTGCCAATCAGTGAGGATTAATCCAACCTCCACTCCAAGTCCTAGTAGGTTTGACTTCTTCAGATGGGGCTACATGGATGAAACAGGTGATTCTCATGTATCAAATCAGGTGATTTACGTGTATCAAGAACTGAAGTTCCATGTGTTCAGTTTTGCACCTGTAGTCTTCCGATTCTGGTGCGCGATGCAGGTGTACAACGAAGCCAGTGCGTGCTTCTATGCTATTTATTACATCCAAAGGTCATGCAAAAACATAGGATCCGCAGTAAGTATTGAGTATGCTCATCCTGCTGACCTTATTTGCTTTCGTCTTTCATCTCAAAGACTGGCATATTGGATCAGTGGACAGTGGGACCCTGAGACACTTGTTTGGAAAAACTGAAACCTGAACAACCGATGCTTTTGCTGTTGAAGGTCTGAAAATTCAGGGTGTATCTTATGCTGTTGAAGGTCTGAAAATTCAGGGTGTATCTTATGCTGTTGAAGGTCTGAAAATTCAGGGTGTATCTTATGCTGTTGAAGGTCTGAAAATTCAGGGTGTATCTTATGCTGCTGAAGGTCTGAAAATTCAGGGTGTATCTGTCTGTCCAGGGAATTTGCAGCTACTCTGGTCATATGACTCTTACTCTACAACTACAAAAGTAACGGCGTACATTCATCAAGCACTGCTCTCAGATACGTAGAAAGCATAATACCACGTCTTCGATGAAGTTCCTTGGACTGGTGCTACAGTACTACACAAGAATTCAGGCAGGAGCTGCCGCACGGTTACACGCTACACATTTACACTTGAATTTACTAGCTGACAGACGATCGATTATGAGGTTGCTAATCTCTGTACACATCGTCCCGGTTCATCATGGGCCTGGTGCTTTGGGAGTGTGACGATCATTCGGGCCTGAACCAGGGTAGTCAGTTATCTGCAGAGCCATCCTTCCAAACATCTCTTCAACCACTGTGTTGCTTCTCCAATTATCCTGCAATATTTTGTGGAGAAGTAGTCAGGCAGTGTTTTGTTTCTGAACATCCTTTTCAAACAATGAAATACAAAAGAATGATCTGAACATGTTTATGGTTCAGACAGACAGTGTATAGCCAGCGCGCATGCTTCTCTGAATATCTGGCATAACTATGGACATGCTTTTACTGTGTCAATGCTCTGAACATGGTCATGTTTGCCCTAGTTTTTTTTGTAATCGTTAGTTTTATCTCAAAATTCAATACACCAATGATGTATTCGAATCACACTTTCAGGTGCATATTGCAGCTTCAGAGTTCAGACCTCTAACTCTGAACCAAATTACTCTTTCTGTTTCTGACTTTCTGCAGTTAGCCCACACTATACAAAGACACAAGTAATTCAACGGACTGTGGTTCATTTCATTA
Organism: Echinochloa crus-galli; assembly: GCA_900205405.1. Taxonomy (NCBI): domain Eukaryota; kingdom Viridiplantae; phylum Streptophyta; class Magnoliopsida; order Poales; family Poaceae; genus Echinochloa; species Echinochloa crus-galli. Next base: position 819,503 of record OAMR01000564.1, read on the forward strand.
AAAAATATATTTAGGCTGTGAACAACAAATTAAAGCAGCTCAATCTTTAAGAAGTTTATCTGTATTACTCCAACTAGTCCTGTCCACAAGTACCTCTGCTGCATCTTCAGCTCCCCCTAACGCCGGAGCCTCAACCATCCTCGCTCTGAAGCTTCCTGCATCCACATCAAATTGTCACAAACTGCAGTTCAGATCTCCAGAACATCAAATCAAGAACGCGTGAAAAAAAGAGACGAAAATTTGGGTCAATTACTTGTGAAACGAGCTGCATGAGCAGACGCGACGAGGAGGTGGAGAGCGAGCAGGATCACCAGCAACCGCCTGGCCGGCAGCCTCGCCATCGCCATCGTCATCGCCGCGCCCTCCAACTCCGAAGCGTTTCTGACTCTTGGCTTGGCGATGCGTCGGGATTAAATAGCTGCGACCTGCGAGGCCATGGCGTGGCCGCCCTCTTGCGTCTTGGACAGTCGACACCTAATCATGGAGCACTGGAAAGCAAACACACACGGAGAGGAAAACAAGTCTTTTTCTGACGCCCACCACAAACGCAATTGGCTGCCTACCTAACCTGGCTTTGTGCGCAGGTCTTGCGAAAAATAAGAGTCACCAGCTGCTAGCAGCTGCAGTAGCAGTAGATGTACGTAGACGTAGACGACTTTTGCCGCACGGGGCATGGCTCCAAATCAGGGTAGCGTCCCAAGATCTCTGCATCTGCTGACGTGCCGGGCACCATTCCTCTTTGCATTGGGTCACATCACGTCTGAGTTAAATTATGAGCCAATGCAAATGGAATTGTAGCATATGTGTTTCTGGAGAGAGATGATCCGATGTAGTATATGTGTTTCTAATTCTATGTTAATTTTGCCGTTGGAAAAGACTGGCATGAGTTGCTTGCTGCTATCTCTGGTCAGTGAGTAAGTATCAGGATTTCAGAAAAAGAACGAGAATATGTGACTTTTGGAGAAACATACGGTCAGATGTCTTTGTTTTTATAGCTCGTGTCATTGGCTTTTATGCGTGACACGACTACATGGAATCTGAAGGAGATAACTGAAAACGGGCTGGTGGACACTAGGATGAAGGCAGATGCGCTGATAAGGTCAACCGTGTTCATCATGCGGTTTAGTTTGTAAAAGCAGCTGTGAAGCTGATGTAAGCGAGTGATTGCTTCTGACCCTTGGAGAGCTCAACGAGTGGTTGAAACAAGCATTGAGCTACGTGTTGAGTCACTCTGCAAACAATTAAACACCTTTTTTGAATGAATGTGCAGTTTTCTCCAGGAAGATATAATCGTCAGTTTTCAGATTCAGGGCTGAGTGCTTGCAGAGATAACGCTTTCCGATGGAGGACACTGAATATGCTCCCGAGTACCTGTACAAGGGCTGAACACGGTAGTGCCTTCTGAATTAGACAGTGTGATGATGATGAAGGTGTGGCCGTGAGGACACAGAGATAACTTGATGCAGAGATCAGCGCTGATTGTTCAGTGGTGCTAAGCTGCCTAACGTGGCTGTTGCAGCACGGCAACGGCGATACGGCAAGGGCTCCGAAAAGAATCGGAAATGCCACTGCTGTACTAGCCATTGCAGATTATTCTCGTGCCTACAAATTCATAGGCGTATTAATGGCATTGAGATTTTCAAAGTGGATTGATTGGTGGTGACCTACGAAAAAAAGAGGATAGCATCCACCAGCTGTCGACGAGAACATGCGTATCCTCCTTTCCCAGGTTGCTATTCCTACAGGTTTCAATAAAAAACGATATTCTTGTCAAAAAAATCAAATACGATATTGATTGAAAAAGAAAACAGAGAAAAAGAAAAGAAAAGAAAGCCCTTCTCTATAAATAATTCTGGCGAGTCTTGCCGTTTCAAAAGAGAGAGAGAGAGAGAGAGAGAAAACTTTCCTGGGCTGCTCGTATACTAAATTACTAATAGATCCCGCAGCAGAAGCCCAACATGCCAGCCCACGAACCAACCCATATGTTACTTACAGGCCTCAACGCGACGTGAGGCCTTCCCGCCTGTTGGGTGGCCCATAGGCTGACCCGTTCCATACTTCCATCACTAAAGCCCATCCTCTTTCTCCCTAAAAAAAACAAACAAACAAACAGTAGCAGCTCGCCGCTGCTAGTGAGTAGTGACTGCCCGCAGTGTGTGCGAGTGTGATGAAGCTTCACTGGAATCGATAGACCTCTCTCTGCTTCTTGGAAGTCTCCTGCAGAGTCAAGCCGCCGTCCGATTCTCCCAAGAGGACTAACGGTAGAAAAGGCTACCAAGCGGGGCACCACGATTAGAAAGCGAAGGACGCCCGGGTGTTGTCGGACGCTTCACGTTTCGTGGCAAAGCTTTTAGCGCAGGTCAGTCGAGTCGAGACGGGGTCGCTGTAAACTCTTGTGTTGAGGTCAAGGCCCATCTCTCTCTCCTCTACTCTCCGCGGTCGAAAACGATATGATTGCGGCGGGCGGTCAGGATTTGCCGAGGAAATTCCACTCCCTTCTCCACTCCATGCGTTCCGTGCTTCGGACGGGGAGTGGGTGGGTGCGTACTACATACATTTCGCCTGTCTACGTCGGCCAACGTATATGCAGACATTGATCACGTCCTTGTCCGTGGTTATTAGCAGCCTGCACGGCTCTTACCACTTCATATACGTATTCAGGATTAATGGTATATGAATCGAACAGAAGTTCACTCCACATTAAATTACGGAGTACTTTGACACGGCCCTGCGCGCTGTTTCAACGACTGTATTTTCGCAGATGGATCGGACGAGGGAGATCATACCAATTCCTCAGCCGAAATAGTAGCCAGGACATGCTCGTATATTTACGAATACGGGACGAGCCGGCCGGCCGCTGCCCGGACTGACGACGGAGTCTCGCACGCTGCGCCGTCCGTACGTGCCCGTTCAAACTCCAAACTTTCAGCCTCATTTCCTGCCGGCCCGTCCCAACCTTTCCCGTTACAAATCCAGCATCTTCTGATAAGCACTCGTGCGAACACGTCCAATTTTCGGCACAGGCTTTTTAATCCACGAACTAGTTCAAATTAATAACAACATCTCGTGCCGGCCACAGGAACTACCTTCCAAATCGATCTATACCGCCATAGCTGTCCATCCGAAGCATTCCAATATAATTACACTCTCGTGTCATCCCGTCGCAACTTGCAACGCCCCTGCTGGTACATAATGCTCCCTGTTAGTACTAATAAAACTACCCTCAATAGCTGTCACTGTCATTGCAAGAGGCTCGATCAGATCTGGGTTACCACGGCGTGGTGCCAGCTAAACCTTCCAGCAAGCAGACGGGCCACGCACGTGGCAGCGTCAGATCGTGTCCATGACGTACGCATACACACGTACGGTATCATCTAGCAGAGACGACCAAACTAAGGGCTCGTCTTTTGAAGCTCTTCTAGTCACGTTAACCAAGCTGGTAATTAAGCCGTGATGTTTTGTACTGACACTGACCAGCCGGGACAGCGCCCCGACACACGTACACGCCAGCGAGGCCATTTGCTGAGTTTTGCTTAGCGCTAAGCCTGGCTTAGCCCGACACCAGATCCGGATCAGCGTACGTGCAGCGATAAACAAATGGGCGGCCGTGATCGCCAATTAGTTTATGGCTAATCATTTTGGATTAATCAAAGAGAGTGTTTACTTCAAAAAATTAATCAAAGAGAGCGAGAGAGACAGTGTGTGTGTGTGGTTATCGACGTGCGTGCGTGCGTGCGATCCGGCTGCTTGCTTAGCCAGGGTAGCTTGCACGTCGGCCGTCTTGGCCGGGACTGCATATATGCCGGCGGGCTGGGATCGTAGTAATTTCGAGGGGATTCTCTTTGCCGGAACCTGTGGGATAGACAGCTAATGGTCACTTGTATTTATGCTTTTATTGTACTAAATCTGGGCTGCTAAGTAACCTGCTTAACAACTCAGGTGACTGCACATCGTGGTCGACAGATAAAGGCTGTCACATGTTTTACAATTGCTGTATCCTTTTTCGTTCACGTGGCACAGTAACAGTAATAGAAACAGTTGGCTCAACATATATCTCATTTATGATTCCCATTTTTAACTTTGATTATTAATAATATTATAACGATTTATGCAAATTTGACGTATAAAGCTAGGATTCAATTTTGATAAAATTTAATGAATTTCCGTAATTTCGGTGATGACCAAAAGAAAAATACCAAGTTTACTATTGTACTTATGTATGTGCTTTTCATTAATTGTAATATATTGTTCTGCCTAAAATTCCTTTTAATAGATTCTTTGTGTTGAATATTCCTTAACTTGGTAGATGTGTAGTCATAAATCAAATTAATTAATCATTCATTGAAATCCAAATATTTTTTCAAAAAATCATATATTTTGCTGAAGAATCTAAAAATATCGACAGACCTAAAAAAAAACGAAACCAAAATTTCTGGATTTAATGTCACTATGGAAGTATGGTAATAGACCATAATAACATATATACTAAACGCGAGTATTTTTAAATTGGAGTGCACTTGACTTTATCAATAATATTGGCTTGGTTTTTCCGTCTGAACTCAAGATTTCGATGGTCAAATTGTAAAACCGCTAAATCCGACACCCTAGACCAAACAATCCAGCACTTTGTTTCACACCGCACGGCTGGTCCGATCCGTACTGGCCAAAACGTTTCACGTTTCCACCCAAAATTGTCCGAGACAGGAAACTTACATGCATTTTCACGCTCACAGGAAGCTCCACCACGGCACGACTTATCCGAATACTAACTATCTAGCCAAGCAGCATCTTCATGCGAACCACGTCGAAATCACGGTTGACAGGCCCCTCACAACAGCAAAATCCAGAAATGAATGAATACATGGACTCAGATTCAGTCCGATAACCAGTGTACTGCCACTGCCGGCTAACCTAAACACACACCACTTTCCCTGAAGCTTCCCTAACTCCAGCAGCGAGGGCAGTGTCAACCGAAACCATCCACACGAATTGAAGAATTGAATGAAATGAACCCGCGCGCGCACCCAACACACCCACCCCTACCAGTTTCCTCACATTTTCTCGAGCCCACACTTATTCCACAACCTTTTTTTTTAAAAAAAAAATCTCCAGAGGGTATTTGCAGCCCAAGTGGTCACGTAAGCTATCTCTCGCAGGCCAAGCAAGTGCTCCCTCCCCGGAAGCCGACCCGCAGCTTCCTCCGCGGAGCCAAGCCGACGCCACCATGCAAGTGACCTTCCTCCCCCGCCCAAAGCTGTCACACCTCGCAATATTCCTCGCCTTCCTTCCCCGCCGGTCATATAAAGCAGCACTCCCTCTCCCCACCATTTCCCCAACCACAACGCAGGCCGCACCATCTCGTCAGCTAGCATTCGGAGCAAAGGCTCCTGCTTCTTGAACACTCGCCGTCGAGATCGCAACGGAGTAAGTTCTCGATCGATGGCGGAGAGGAACGCGACGGCGATGCGGCCGCTGCTGCGCCGGATGCTCTCGTTCCGGGAGCCGCTGCTGCTCATCCCGTACCTGCTCACCTTCCTCGCCGGCTTCGTCCGGAACCACTCGTCGCTGCTGCACGCGCTCGCCAGGGCGCTCGTCCCGTCGTCGGCGGCGGCCGCCAAGCACGCGCACGCCTCGCCGTCGGCGTCCGTGGCCTACGGCATCACCGCGGAGGAAGAGGCGGCGGTGGCGGAGGACGCCGCGCTGAGCAAGGAGGAGGTGGAGGCGATCATGGGCGCGATCGGCGTCGCGGCGGCCGGCCGCGGCGAGGGGCTCGCGGCCGCCATGGGCCGCGCCGAGGTGGCCGCGCTGTTCGACGCCGAGGAGCCCAGCTTCGCGGAGGTGCGGAGCGCCTTCGCGGTGTTCGACGGCGACCGCGACGGGTTCATCGGCGCGGCGGACCTGCAGGGCGCGCTGGCGAGGCTCGGCGTGCGGGAGGACGCCGCGGCGTGCCGCGCCATGATCGCCGCTGCCGGCGGCGGGAGAGACGGCAGGATGAGCCTGTTCCAGTTCGTCGGGTTCCTCGAGAACGGCCTCTGCTGAGAGCCGGCGAGAGGAACTGACCATTTACTTCGTTTTTTCTTCTTTCTTTAATTTTCGTCGGCTCGGCTCGTGGCGGGAGATGTAAGAGTAGTGAGTGTATCCTCGGAGTGTGTTTTTTTCCTCCTGCCATGGGTTGGAGCATTGGGGGTGGTGGATGAACTGTGCAGAGATTAACGGACTAATTCCCAAGCTAAAGAAACAATCAATCAATGGAACTAATTTGCCCGGCCTTTTGCAAAGAACTCATCACTTTGGTGTTCCACTGATGATCCTGAACGTCTTCGACGACGACAGAATTTCTTTGAATGTCATCGATGGTATTAGTAAAAGTCAATCCATGTGTGTTGGAACTTGGAACACACACACACACTGTTCGTAGTCTACCACGCACCACGCCTAAAGTTTCCACGAAATAAGCCAATAAGGTCAAAATCGTGAACAACGATTTCAACATTCACATAGCAACGTTTGTTGGATGGGTCCCTACCGAATCCGCCGAGTTTGGTTTGGTCCGGTCCATTTCATCAGGTCACACGTAGCTTTGAGGTTTCTTCTTTTGATGACGATGCCGGCCGGCGGATCAAGAGGGCTGCTGCCTGTCCCTCCTGATGCTTCCAGGAAGTTTCCTGAGGCCGGCCGGCCGGGCTGCTGCAGAGTTGGGACGTGCCCGGACAGGTCCAAGCCGGGGGACGTAGCGAGCCAGGAGGCGTCGGTCGCTAGCACCAGCACTAGCAGGTAGCAGCCCGGTGAGAGGGGGCGTGCGAGATGGAGATGTTGATGTGATATGGCTACGTGCGCGCACGGCGTGGGCTTGGAACGAAGCTGACGGGAAGCACCGCGGAGCCGGCCGGCCTGCAGGTGAGGGGATGCACGATGCTGAGTGCTGAGGTGTGATCGGTCTCTAATGTGAAGTGAAGGGCACGCGATAAACGACGACCGGACGATCAGTCACTGGTCTCCGTTGCATGAATATATTCTCGATTGGAAAGAGAGGAGAAAGGAATTGGCTGCCTTTTCGCCTGAGATTCTGATCGTGGGAGATATGCAGTAATCTTCACTCCACACGGCATAAATAAAGCGAGCGATTCTGAATTGTTTTTCGGGCGGTATACGATTCTCTCGCAAGATTGAGGACGCGGCTTCTCGGCAGCATCATTCATTCGCTGCCTTACACAGAATTGGTATTTATTCTTACTATTATTTCTCCTTTCAAATTGGCCTATTAGCTCAGTTGGTTAGAGCGTCGTGCTAATAACGCGAAGGTCGCAGGTTCGAGACCTGCATGGGCCATTTAAATTTTTGAATTTAAGTTTAATTTTGTTTTGTTTTCTTTTTTTTTCCTGTTTTCTTCTTAATTCTGAAGATCTGCATGGGCCAGTTTATTTGCTATCTTTGAATTTTTTGTTTTTTTTCTTTTTTCTTCTTAATTCTGAAGATCTACATGGGCCAATTTATTTGCTTTGCATTTTACATTTCCCTTTTTTGATATCTGAATTCTGAATTCGCACGTTGCAACAGAATTGGGAAGGAATCAGTTGAGTTCATCGCAACGGCAGCAGGCCAAATGCATACCTCAAACTTCCAGACGAGCCACTTGCCGCCCTTGACGAACTCCGACTTGTTCTTGTCGGCGACGAAGCTCCCGAGGAACTCGGCGCACGTCTCCGGCGCCGCCCTGGCCACCCGGTAGTTGAACCACTCCTCGTAGTCGCCGCACTCCTTCGCCCCCACCGTGTTCAGCTTGATCTGACACACGACGAACCACAAAAACATCATCAACGCTCGCCAATCGCCATTTCACCCCACACCACAGCAATTCCGCAGCCGCGCTGCTGCTCAAGCTCAAATTACCTTCTTGAGGATGACCTTCTCCTTGTACCTGTCGTCGTTCTGGAGGGTCGTCCTCGCCCTGCCGGACCTCTCCTCCACGACGGCGCCGTTCTTGGGCACCACGGCGCCGGCGTACACCACCCCAAAGGAGCCCTCCCCGATGCGCTCCCCCACCACGAAGTCGCTCATCTTGAGGCCCCGCCGCCCCAGCAAGCTGTCCAGCGCCACCTGCAGCGGCGCCAGCACGTACGCATCCACGGCGCCGCTCAGCACCCCCGGGCGCGCCGTCAGGTACAGCCACGTCGCGCCCAGGAGCCCGAGCAGCGCCCACCGCTGCGCGTCCGACAGCCCCGCCGTGAGCGCCTCCAGCCGCGACAGCGCGCCGCCCGCCGCGCGCACCGCCGGGTTCGTCGCGTCCAGGTGCAGTGCGCTCAGGAGCCCGTCCGGCACGGCGGCCACGTCGGCGCCGCT
>OAMR01000564.1:829659-847923 GCA_900205405.1 Echinochloa crus-galli
GGCCTATTAGCTCAGTTGGTTAGAGCGTCGTGCTAATAACGCGAAGGTCGCAGGTTCGAGACCTGCATGGGCCAAATTTTTTAATTGTCTTTTTTTTTGCAATTTAAATCTTCTTCTGGACTTTGATGGGCCGATGTATGCGTTACATCTTGGGCCAGAAGTTTGTTTCGTTATTTTTTTTCAATTTAAAATATTCTTCTTCTGGACTTCTATGGGCTGATGTACATTCAGGCAGGAGACATGCTGACTCGTTGCATAACTGGCCCATAGGTTATTTTAGGCCCAGATTTCATAGAATAACGGATGACTGACTAGCCCAGGTCCAAGCAGAGCAAAAACCCTAGCTAAGCCACGGGTAAGGAACAAGCCCGTCGAAGACGTCTCTGCTCTCCAGCTAGTCCGGCGCAGGCTCCGTTCCGCCGCTGCTCAGCTGCTGTCCCAGTAGGCGGCCGCCGGCGGGGCGCGCGTATTTTCCGGTGATGTCGGCTCAGGCGGGGTCAGGGACGTACACCCCGGCGGCTGCGGCTGGGGACAAGAAGCGGGAGAAGAGGGAGGAGCTGCGGCGCCACCTCGCCGAGGATGCTGACTGGCCCCGCGCCGACGGGCGCTCCTTCCACGACTGCCGGCCAGCGTGTAACTCCCCGCTCCCCAACCTCGTCTGTATTCTTGCTCCCGTGTAGCGTAGGGCGCGACCTTGGTAGAATGCTTGTGCTGAAGGATTGTGCGTTCGGTCTGCTATCGCCCAGCCCGCACTCGCGGTGCTCGACGTTATGCGTCAGGGGTGCGGGCATGCCTGATGCCATGCGGACATGCCATTCTTTTGGATTTGACCTTTGTTTTGTTACTTTGTTGTCTGATGGGGTGGATTCCATGCCTCTTTAAGCTCTCTGCTCTGCGTCATTTACATGAATGTAGTTTGCTGCCTCTGCAATTCTGCATTAACCTTGATTTAGATGAAGCTGTGTTCCATGGGGTTTAAACTAGCGGGTTTCATCTGCACATAGGAGACACTTATCATTTAAATTCGTCGAAAAAAATACATTTATCGTTTAAAATTCGTCTTGCAGTTTTGCAGACAGGACCAACTACTGCAGCATCAGGGTCTGCTTATGCGGAATTCGGGAAGACAAAGGTCATTGTATCAGTGTAAGTGCAATATATCATTTAATCCACCTGCTATTCAATATTCTGTACACAATACAACATCAAATGTGAAAAGTTGTGTTTCATTACTACAAGCGTAGAACTTGTCTTGTTGAAGATTTATACTGGTGTCTTTGGAGTTAAATGAGAGCAAGTTAGGACCAACCAAAGTAGGCCTGCAAATATTAGCACTTGCTTTTAGCGACTTCATTCAGTTGTATTTATGCACTTGCATTTCTTTCTGTTGAAGTGTGAAATCATGGTTTAGCTTTATGCCACTTATGAAGTTATGCTCTATAACCACTAATGGTGTTTAGCCATAAGGTTAGCTGTTGCTCACTGGAGAAGTTTCTTGGGCTCTAATATGTGCTTCTTAACACTTCAGTATCTGAATCTCCTATCTTGTTTATAAACTTGACAACTTGTTAGGTTCTTTACTTATCCTGTATTATTTGTTTATTGTTCGATTACATTCGCAGGTTTGGGCCAAGAGAAAGTAAGAAAGCAATGATGTATAGCGATGTCGGTAGGCTCAATTGCAATGTGAACTATACAACATTTGCCACTCCAGTGCGTGGACAGGTACACTGTTTACTTACCTCTGGTCTCTGTGTTTGCAACACATGTTTGAAGGTATTTGGACTTGAGATAGCATTCATCTTATTTCCAGGGAGCAGACAATAAAGAGTACTCATCAATGCTTCATAAAGCTTTGGAAGGCGCAGTAATGCTACACACTTTTCCGAAGACCACTGTTGATGTTTTTGCCTTGGTTCTTGAGTCTGGTGGCAGTAAGATACTATTATAACCTTTTCTTTTGGTGATAAGCATAGTACTGTACACTAGATCTTGCATTTTGTTAAGGAAATGTTCTTTTTAGTTCAGTGCTCTTGTACATTTGTGGAATAGTTCAGGTCTAAGAAGAAGCAACATCTTTCTAAGATTCTATAGGCTCTCATATTGTTGGGCTTATAAGATAGAGTTAGCACTAAGTTGTAACTAACAAATATCAGTTTGAACGTGCCATTTATACCCTGGTATTTACTTATTCCGCAAAATTGGATCTGCTTGTTGAGTTTTGAGTTCATGAGTTGATAAGTATCGCACTTATTTGCTGGCACAAAATAATGGTACACCTTTTTTTCACCTGAAATGAACAAATTTACAGTATGACTATGACAGTATGTTATTGTGCATCTCATCTTCAACTGTATTGTTTCAGTGGAAACCAATCTTTTGTGACCAATTGTTTCTGCATAAGTTTCTTTGCTAAAATGATCTGAACTATGTTGGACCTCACTAGCAGTTATTTCATTTCAGGTGATCTACCCATCATTATATCATGTGCTAGTCTTGCACTGGCAGACGCTGGAATCATGATGCATGACATTGTTACATCTGTATCTGTGGTATGGCCCCAATGTTGTCTCTTTTCTGACACTTGACCTAAACCATCAGCTAAACTTGACGATGATCATATTTCGCTTCCTTGTGCCAGTCCTGTTTTGGAAAGAACATCATCATCGATCCAACCTCAGACGAAGAAGCATGGCAAGACGGAAGCCTCGTGGTAGCTTTCATGCCAGCCCGCAAGGAGATCACCCAACTCACACTCACTGGGGAGTGGACTGATGGCAGAATCACTAATGTATGCCCTACCTACTGCACTAAAATAGGTGGTATCTAAGCAGTCACAGTTACTGACATTTTGTCATGTTCATCAACAGGCTGTAGAGCTCTGCATGGATGCTTGCAGTAAGCTTGGTGAAATATTGCGCGACCGCTTGAAAGATACTGCCACCTTGACGAGCGAATGATATTGCTGAATGCTGAGGCAACACTTGCAACAAGTATCCTTAGCTGTACAAAAGTATGTAGGCAAGGGAGGCTGGTAGGCCTGATGTTTGAGTGAGCATACATGGTTATGATGATTGACTGATTATTTTCCTTCATCATGGCAAAAGAGTGAATTGTCAAGCCGGGAAGAAGGTGCAGGGTGGCGTTTCTTGTGTCATGTAATTTGCTCCTGACTTCTGACCTTTGGCTTCATGAAGCGCCTGTATTTTTCTCTGTACACTGTAAGACTGTTGCCCTACAGTATCCTGACCTTTGTTTTGGGCTCAGGCGTAAAACCCCTCATTTTTTACACACTTGCTTCCATGTGGTTTTAGTCTGATTTGAATGGGTCAAAGTCACATGATTTACCATATATGAATTATGCCGCTACATAAAAAAATTTCTGCATTTTAGCAGATTAATAAATAAGATATTGCACAGAATAAATTGTGGTAGCGTAGTTCACGGCTCTACATTGCCGTATGCGGTACCAGCTCGTCCAACTAAACAGTCGGCTGGCCTCTCAGTCTCCCACTTACACTGACAGTGGGCCACACATTCCTAATCCTCCTCCCAGCACCACAAAAATATCTCAATTCTGACAAATATTCGAACAGCTAGGCGCAAGCCGTTCCCCCATCTTCCCGTGCAGTATATAAACCCCTCCCTCCCTCACCCTCCCACCCCTCCCGTGCCATCGACCTTCACCTCCAGCGCTCCAAGCCCCGGAACCTTATCCTCCATCCAAGCCCTCATCCCATCCGGAGCGTCATGGCCGCCGCGCTCTTCTCCACCTCCCTCTCGCCCCGCTTCCTCGCCCTATCCTCACCCAAGCCCGCTGCGCCCGCGGCCGCGGCGCTCCTCCCGTTCAGGCTGCCGCTGCGCGGCGTGTCGGCGCCGGGGAGGCGGGTGTTCGAGCCCGTGGCCGTCGCGGTGTCGTCGGAGTACGAGACCGAGGGCGCGGAGCAGGGGGAGGAGGGAGCCGAGGAGTTCTCCGAGGACCTGAAGCTGTTCGTCGGTAACCTGCCGTTCAGCGTCGACAGCGCGCAGCTCGCCGGGCTCTTCGAGCAGGCCGGCTCCGTCGAGATGGTCGAGGTATATTCGAGTTAGTTGTGCCGCCCCGTCTTATATGTAATTATTGTGTCAGAAATGGTCATTTTGCTAAAATAGGAATTACATTAATTTTCTTTTCTAAAAAATCTGCTTGCTGTTGTATGGTCACTGGAATGGAACTGGTACATCGGTCTCCTTGACCGAATTTAGTTATAAGGAGTAAACAATAAAGTTACATATTGTTTAACTATAACCTTTTTGAACCATTGAATTGGTTATGTGCTAGTGGCAAATTACGACCAGGATGCGACACAATATTCAAATTGTCAGTCCAACAGAGATGCATGCAATGAGTGAACCTTTTGTGTCTCCCACTATTCTAAGACATTCATAAATGTTTTCCAGGTTGTATATGATAGAATGACTGGACGAAGCCGTGGATTTGGATTCGTGACAATGTCTTCAGCTTTAGAAGCCGGAGCTGCTGTTGAGCAATTCAACGGTTATGTGAGTATACTTCCAGACCTTTCTCTTGATATGCTTCTGGAGCAGAATAGCTGCATAATTGAAGGAAAAAAGAAAGATGTAACTACGCTGAGCAGACGAATTGTCTAGGCACTTTAAGATCAGATGCGGGGTTTGCACCGGAGCTTGCGACTTGCATTATTGCTAGAAATGGCTGAATTATGAAATGTAACGTAACTGAAAGCTTTAGGAACAGCTTCATGCTAGCTTTTGGAACTGAATTGCTTCTCTTGAGTCATTGAGTAGATATATAGTGTGTGGCATATATCAGATTGAGCTCTTGAATAATTTTCCCTGCCTCTAAAACAGACATTTCAAGGAAGACCACTGAGGGTGAACTGCGGGCCACCGCCGCCTAGAGATGACTCTGCACCAAGAGCACCAAGGGGTGGTGGTCGTGGAAACTTTGCGGATTCAGGAAACAAGGTCTATGTGGGGAACCTCGCATGGGGTGTCGACAACTCGACACTAGAGAACCTGTTCAGCGAGCAAGGGCAGGTGCTTGATGCTAAGGTCATCTACGATAGGGAGAGCGGCAGGTCAAGGGGCTTTGGTTTTGTCACCTATGGCACCTCTGAGGAGGTCAACAATGCCATATCCAACCTTGATGGCATCGTAAGTTCCACATCATCTTGATTTTTTGTGTGTTGTGTATGCTGTTATTTCACCTAGAAGATGTGCTTATTGAATGTTGTATTATAATGCAGGACCTGGATGGCAGACAGATCCGAGTGACAGTTGCGGAATCAAAGCCGAGGCGTGAATTTTGAAATTTGATAACGATGATTAGAGGTTAATAGTGTGTTTCGCCAAGTGTTAGTTTCTAGCTTCCATTCTTGCTGCCACATTATGAGTAAAAAGAAGATTTGGATAATGAGAGACTTGAAGTGAAATTGTTGTATACAGGGAGAATTTCCCAGCCTGCAATGAACACACGCTCTTATGCTCATTGCGCTTTCAAACAGAAGTAGAAATCTTGAGAAAGTTGTGCCCACATGAGTACATAGCAGCAGTCAAGAACAGATGTGAGTTACGGTACCATCTGACCTTTTTGCTGAATGTTTGTGATGTCATGTATCATGTATGATCCATCTGGAAAATAAACTCAGTTATTTGTTTCAGCTGAACGATCTTATGTTTAGGAAGTTATATTCAGTTAGCGCACTTTTTTTGACAGCCATAATGCCTGAGAAAATTCAATAGTAAAGGGTAATGTGTAACTCTCCAAATAAACTCACCTGATGGAACTGTTCAAGCTTGAGAAATGAACTGATAAATTGTCTCCAACATTTAGGGTCCATTTACTCTTTATCCTGCTCTTTCTTGAGCTGTTGAAAACTGCAAGAGAAGATGTTAGCACCGATCTCTACTGGATGGTTGCTGCCTGAAGTCTGAGCATTCAGGTCCTCACTGAGTCAGTCTCACACAATTGTTTCCCTGATGAGGTCGTGCAAGAAATTTCAGCCATAGCAACATTATTATTCTCTATAAGTAGAACATTATTATTCTCTATAAGTAGGACCAAACTCTTTGTGCTTTTGGAATCACACGCAGAGGTGAAAAGAGAGTATCGTTCGGCAGGCCACAATCGCTCTACCCGTTGGCATGATCTTGCTTTTGTGGTGCACAATGAAGTGGGAGAACCACTTGCCATTGACATTGCATCCCTACGGGCTACGGCCTCGTTCCAAGACTGAACAGTTCACACTGCACGCTCGATGTACTACCGGTATGAGTGGACCATCAAACATGGATATGGCAACTTGGCAAGTAGAAGCGTGCAAATGTTGCAGCTTTATGAAAAAATCTACAAGTTTCATCCAAAACACTGGAGACAAGTTTGTTAAAAAAAACGAATATCTAGAGGAAGATCTAGCATACGGCAACGGCAGCTAATAACCAGGTGTGCTGAAACTCGCTGGATAGCCGTCAAAGATTCTTTAAAATAATCAGCAAATCGTCTGGTAGCCTCGGCTCCTAAGCCTAATCCTGACCGTTCAAAATGCACAGATCCGTGCCAATCTTCTATTTTGAACGGCGTAGGATCGAACGGACGTACGGCGATAAAGAAAATCTTCAAATTATTAAGTGCCTCCTAAAAAGCTTAGCCAAAGCAAACCCCTCGTCCCCACGCAAATCCCGATACACCTTCGCCTTTTCCGCCCGCGCCGTCCGTCTCCGTCGATGGCGATGGAGATTCCGGCGGAGGTGCGCCGCTACTGGCTGCCGATCCTCCTCTTCACTGCTGGTTTCCTCTTCCAGCTCCTCGTCCTGCCCCGCCACTTCCCGCCCAGCCACTACGACGGTGAGAGACATCTCGTCCCCGCCTCGCCCCGCTCGCTCTGATTCGGCGCTCGGTATGGCTGCGTTCTGGGGTTTTTTTGGTTGGGTTTACTGGCTGAATGGGCTGTGTGGTTTGCAGCGCTGGGAATCGAGAGGTTTGCGCCGGTGGAGCGGGTGGTCGAAGCCTACGAGCGGCTATCCAAGGAATGGTGAGTGTGAATGTGATTGATCCCACTTAACTGGTAGTTTCTGATTTAATTGATTCGGTAGTGTAGTTTGTTCCGTGGATTTCGTAGTGAAAAGTGTAATTATCGACTATTGGAAGTCGTAATGGGGTAATCTCTTTGGAGTTTACCAGTTTGGTAGTGTTTCTGTATCTGTTTATGTTAGTGGAATCTGATTTGCTTTTGTGGACATGGAAGAGTTTGTTTTAACGTGATCAATGCTTCCATGAATCCCCAGCTTAGTGCAGAAACATTTTTCGTTTCGCCAATACAGTGCTAGTAAGATATTGTTTGTTTGAGGGAAAATTAATGAGATACTGTGGATGAACTTGTCTGTTGTTCATCTGTAGCTCCAAAGAGACAATAAGTTCAGGCGAAATGTGACTCCGATGGGGGACTGGTAGGCGTGTCCAAATCTGGAAGGAAAGTTGTTTGTGCTAGAAATATGCTTCTTAGCCGTTTCCCTCTAGTGTTTGCTTTTATTCTTTTGGATATCTTCTTTCACAGAAACTGAGTGAATCCTTTGTCAATGTGAACTCAGGCTATCTGAAACAAATCACCAACCAACTGTTGATATTATAAAGGTGAGAACAAAATCCAGACTCCAGAGCTCAGTCTACTAGACTTGGTAGTTGGTAATGTTAGCTTAGAATATAGTGATCATTTTATAAGAAGCACCTCTAAATCCTATGCATGGAGACAACTTTCCATGTTTTCTGGAAGCACCTTCCATAGCAGATTCACCATTCATGTTTTTATATATATTTGGTGTTGCATACTATACACCTTTTAATGACACACCTTCTGTCACCCAACTTGAACCATTGATGATTATAAACTGGCAACTGTTCAGCACTCTTTTCCTCTTTTCCAAATGTTTGATGTTGGCTTGTTATTCAAGTAAATATGGAATTTCACAATTCTTTGATGGTTCCTACAGATCCGTTATGCATATGAGCTGTTAACAAATCCAATTTTAAAGCGGGATTATGATCTTTTTGGACTGGATGAGCATGCGGTGACCTCCCTTTCTCCCTCTCTGTGTCTATATGCACAGCTATCAAAAGTTTTTTTCACCTTTTCACTTTTGTTTCCTTGACCGGTCTAACTTCCAGTTATCCCCTTTCATATGGTAGGATGTCCTTGAGAGAGTCAAAGAACAATATCAAAAGGAGCACTTTCTGAAAATAGATCTCCCATTGTTAAAAGACTCTGTAGTTAGTAAGTTCTGTTTATCTAATCACTTGTAAATTGGACTGATAATATTTCCTCCCTTTTGTTGTGTTTGAAATAAAACTATTTTCCATCCTTAGGTTTAACTGATGATGGCTTCAGAGTACTCACGCATGAGTCGTTCATGTCTGCTATTGCTGAAGAATACCCTCTAATCATACTGGTTAGTTAAAGGCCTTAGTTCTTTCTTCATGTTATCTCTGTAAGCTGATAAGCTTTCAATGTTGTATTTTCATTACATATGCACATTTCTTAGTATCTTCTGCTGGAAAGAATCACTGGACTGCCTGCTGAATTTTCTAGGTATATTCAAAGGGTAGTCCTCGCTGTGCTCAATTTATTGAGTACTGGAAGCAAATTGGTATGTTTCTTCACTCTGATCTGGCTTCTATTTTATTCGTTGCTTTCATGGAAAAAAGAAACACATTTAGACACTTCATGAAAAGACAAGTTATTGAAGGATGACACATTGGACTGCCATTTTGTTTGTCTCGCTTCACTCTGACAGTCTTACATGAAACTATGTACTGTTAGTCAGCTAAGTTGCATTAGCTTTAGCAGTTTATACTATTGAAGGATTAATAAAAAATGGAATTGCGGTAAATTGCACTGTGAGATCTTGAAAATACATATTGTTCAATGGGCTGCTCATTTTTCATGTAAGTGGCATGCCAATATATAGAGAAACTCACATTATGTTATTATCATTCAAGAGAAAATATTCTATTATAATCAAATTTGTCTACTAAAATACTTGGATGGCATGAAACCTTTGTCATTTTGAACCACTCTATGTTGGACTTATGATTTAAGATTGGGAAAATTGGTTGGGTAAGCTAACTTTGAAATTTTAGCCATTTTGTCTGAGGCTCTCAGCAGTACTTCTTTGGATCTTATGGCTTCTGAGTTGACAGTATTTGCCTTTACAAATACTTTGGATATTTGGTGTTGCCAACATAACTACTGATAAACTTTGTAAATTTAAACTTCGCATGAAAAATATTCTCCTATTCCATTTCCCCCTGACAATTTGATTTCATGATCTAGGCACTCTATTGGATGGTATCGCCAAAACTGCTATGATAGAAGTTGGTGATTCTCAATTGGCTGGTCAATTCGCAGAAAAAGGGTTCTCCAAACTGCCATTTTTCCGTAATGGTATGTCGATGCAGGCCATGTCAGTCATAATAATATGAACTTTATGTTCAAGATTTGCAGGTGGCATCAGTCACTAGTTCAACATATTGACTTGCTATTTGAAATATTCTTAGTTTATTAGATGGATTATGTCAAACCGACTAGGTCAAATTAGGTCAGCGAGGGAAGTGAATTGCTCTTTTTTAATATTGGAGAAATTTGATGTCCTTTACTTTAGGTCTTCCTTTTGTTATATGCCATTCACTTCATGCTCATTCTATCCCTGCAGGTTTACCAGCACTTGTTGCATACCCTGCTAACTGCAGAAGTCCATCCTGTTACATGAGGTGACTATCGATTAGATGATCATGATGAGTTTGCGACTCTTACATTACTTCCATCTCAGCATTCTTATGATAAAACCTTTCCTTTTCCATCTGTGCTAAAGACATGGCATATTTGGTATGTGGTCTAAATAACCTTGTTTCACATGCATAGGTACCCAGGTGGCCTCTCTGTGGATTCTGTTGTTGACTGGGTCGCAACATCAGTTGTAGGATTGCCTCGGATCTTATACTATTCAAAGGAGATATTGGTGAGACTTATGAACTCGCTCTATTTCTTTTTTATTTGTTTATATTATACTTATGTGGTCCCGTTAATAACTAAGATCAATATGACCTTCTGAATGATGAGCATAAACTGCATCTATAATTCCTTTTTACATATAGATTCTAGTTTGATTAGCTAAGAATTCATCACTTCTTACTTAGAGTATTGTCAGGACTGAGTTTCAACTTAGGGTATCGTCAGGACTGATTTTCATGCAAATTTATTTGTTATGCCTATCTTTTGACATCATGGCTTTAATTTAGTGACACAATCCTAATCTACTTTTTTTTTTGAAAGAACAGGAGGGGCTCACCCCTACTGGTTATATATTAAAAATAAGGACAAAAACAGATCAAGAACAAACCTAAAAACAGAAAGAAAACACAAAAAAAAAGGTAAACCAAAAAGACGAACTACAATCCTAATCTACTGGCTGATGTAACTATAAAAGTGTAACCAATCAACACACTCCTCTATGTGTTGCCTTATTGTTATGCAGATTGCTGCCTTGTTCATTGCTATTGTTCGATTGCAGTTAAAATAGCCTGAGAGAAATTATGGTTCTAACGCGGAACCGTTATTATTTTCAGGGCCCCCAATTCATTGGGAAGAGCGGCCATCATAAGGTAGACTAGCTTTCATTATGGAAATACTTGTATTCTTTTCTATGCTAACCTGGAGCACATGCTCCGATCTAAGTGAAGACATTTATCTTTCATAATGAATCCGTTGGAACTTGGAAGGGACACCATTGAGGAATGCAATGGATCTGTAGCGCCTTTACCTTTTGGCAACTCGTGTTTACTCATGCTGTCTTATGCATCCATAGGTCAAAGTTATGTTTTTCTCAAGTACTGGAGAACGTGCCGCCCCATTCCTTCGCCAAGCTGCCCAAGAGTATTCGAGCTATGCATCATTCGCATTTGTCCTATGGAGAGAAGAAGAATCCCAGATTTGGTGGAACTCGTATGTGCTTTGATGTACAATTTTTGTTGTCTAAATCATGCATTTGTTGGCAATGATATGTTAACAACAGTAGCTTCAGTTTAATATTCGTACATGTTTTTAATAAGTAAATATGAATACAATTTAATTAAACTATTAAGCATTAGATGTAAGGTTCTATTAATTGCAGAAAGCCAGAAACACATTCTGCAGAATCTACTCATTTTAGACCTTTGTTCTCTCGCTTTAAATTTGTAGTAATTATGTCATACTTAGCATAGCAACTAGTATTGATAATGTTTTTTTTCTCATACAACATGATAATATGGTATTATATTTATATTTCTTGGAAAAGAATTACCTCCGTTCCCACCTTGATCTGCTTTTTCATTAGTATTTTCTTCTCTCTGGGTCAGGTTTGAGGTGGAATCTGCTCCCGCAATTGTTTTCTTGAAGGGACCAGGCACAAAGCCTATCGTGCACCATGGCAAGATTCCTCCGCCCTTAGCTCTTTGATTTTTGCATTGTGCCCTTAGCTCTTTGATTTTTGCATTGTGGAATTTTCAGCTGATGGTTACCTCCTATTCAGGAACTTTTAGCAAGTCAGAGTTCACAGAGATGATGGAGGAGCATAAGCACCAAGGTATTGTTAAAAAGTTTGTGAACCAAGTATACTGAATTATCAAGCTGCATAGTATCATTGAGGACACTGTTTCTTTACCTGAAAGAAAACATGTTATTTTTATTACTGCACTTACTCCTTTCTTATTCTTGTTAAGAACTGCGGCAGCTAAGAAGTGACACATCTTTGGAACTGGGTTGTGATGCTAGAGGCCATTCACGTGCTGGCAATGATGCAGCAATTTGGTATTGTGTAATTGTTGCTGGTCGTCCTGGCGTAGAATTAAGTAAAAAGAGACAAGTAAGTTTCAATAGTTCACTGCAATGGACAAGTTGGTGTGGTTAATCTGTGTAGTCTATTTTATTTGCATTACTAGTTGCTAAATATCTTGGTTTTGCAATTTGAAACTAGATTTTGCGTAAGGCCCAAGATCTACTGATAGGAGCTGTTGACGGAAGAGCTACTGGGGATGTGGATAATTCAGTAGACGTATCAAGTGCTGCAACTGCGTTGAAAGATGAAAGGTTGACCTTTGTTTGGTTAGATGGAGAAGTACAGAAGGTAGATTGCTTCAGAATTTCAAACTTTACTATTTCTCTCCATATCTGAAATTAGAAAAACATTACAAGTATATATTTTGCAGCAAATTTGTGCCTTCTACCTTGCCACTGATTATAGTGGAGCATGTGGTCCTAGAGGCTTTGGAGATGACAATGATAAATCCGAACTGTTCATTGTTCGTTTCCAAAGAAATGCAACATATGAGGCACTTAAAGCTGAGAAAAAGAACAATCTTGTGGAAGCTCTCCAGGGACAGCATACTGACGCCTCCCAGCTAGCGGCAAGGTACAAGGGTCCAGATGAAATTCAAGAGGTGCGAATTTAATGGTTTATGGTGCATTATCCATGCGACTCGAATATAATTAGGTCAAGTTAGGTAGCTCAACATTGAAAAAAAAATGTATTGCTAATTTTGTACCTCTTAACTGATATTGCAGATAAACAAGTGGATCTCTCAGATTATCAAAGATGGTGATACTAGAGAAATTCCTTACTTTGTAAGTCTCTTTCTGGTTACATGACTTTGTAACTTGAAATCTGCCAGTCACTAATTACTGCACTCATCTTGCTTGTTGAATTGATTGTTTTATGAGGAAAAGGAACATTCATGTACAAGGTTAGCTCTACATGTCGACTTCAAGGTGACTCATTTCGTTGATGATTTTGAATTAGGTTGCCTTTTCAGTTAAAGAATGCTCTTACAGCCTCCCTAGCATGTATCCTTGACTGAAAGGGGAAATATTATATGAGAAATGAAATGTGAAACTTCCACATATCTTGTAAGAAGTTGCTAGACTTGTCTGTTCTGGGTACAGTCTTTATGCTTATCTCCTCCTTTTTAAGATAGCCAGCATTATTTAGTCAATACAACTCGCCTCTAATCATTATTCTATTATGAACTCCCTTTTATCTACCCAAGCCCTTAGACTATCCTATATTCGCTGTTGGCACTGGCAATGAAAAATCACCAATCTTGAGCCTTCACTCTATGTATCTATATGGAGGTTTCTGCGGTTGAGGTCTAAGCAATAATTGTACTATTGAGGAAAATGCTTTCACTGAACTATGAAAACATTGTTTTCAAAGAAGTTACATTGAACAAAGAGTATACCATATGCCCCCTATTGTTAATTCTTGCGGTGCCCTTTTGTGTGTGTAGACTTCAAAGGTGCCAGATCTTGTACCCGAGGAAACAAGCAAGGAATGGCTAAGAAGTACCAAAAGTATCCGCTCAGCAGGGAAAAGTTTAAAAGAGAGCATCGGTTTCCATTTCCAAGATTACCTTACTGACCCAAGGATTGGTTCAACTTTGCTTATGTGTGGATGTATTTCTTTTGGAATAATATGGCTCAGGAACAACAAACCAACTCAGAGTACTCGACAGGTAAGTGCGTGCTTGATTATCAAGTTAAATGAGCATTCCATTGCATTCTCTACAGATTCAAACAACCTTGGAGTTTCCCTATGCCCAATTTTCTTAATTGTTGATCTGATAGTTACAGGTAGATTATGATGTGGTTTTGT
The DNA here is from genome assembly GCA_900205405.1 of Echinochloa crus-galli. Classification (NCBI taxonomy): domain Eukaryota; kingdom Viridiplantae; phylum Streptophyta; class Magnoliopsida; order Poales; family Poaceae; genus Echinochloa; species Echinochloa crus-galli. The sequence goes on from OAMR01000564.1 coordinate 843,358, forward strand.
GTGTACTACACTGATACACTTTACATATGTCCACATTTTATAAACTGCAAGTTTCATTTTCCTTCTCATATAATCTATACAAATCCAATCTATCCATTACATTTACCTTGTGATTCTCTTTTCATTTTTACCCACAAAAAGTCACTGGTGATATGTTCGGTCTGATGTTCTTTTTTGCATTCCATAAAACCTACTGTTTTTTCCTAGAATTTCGCGATGTAATGTTCTTTACGTCTTTGTTTCACTTCAGAAGTATGCTTATGTCTGATTTGTCACTGTGTATTGTGTGGTTCACAGGAAAAAGCTCCGAAAGACAGGACCAAGAGGCCTCGACCCAAACTTAGCACATCGCTCTTTGGTCAGCCTTCTGAATCTATCGCAGACGTTGAGCCAAAAGATGCACGTCAGTGGGAGATGTCAGATTCAGATTCAGACTCATGACTTGACTTGGAACGTACGGAACTTTACTAGGATATGTACAGTTGCGCGGTAGGCAGTGGCCCTAGTTTGGGTACCAATATGGTGAAAACAGTTGGGTCACTGAAGTACTCAAGTTGCCATCTTTCTGAATTCTGATGCTTCAGTTGCCGTGTGACTTGGACACATTTTGTTGCGGCGTGTCTATACACCTGCCTGTAAACTGATGGGCCTGGCATTGGTCGCACGCTTAGTATATTAACCCATGATCTCAGTATGGAGTATACCTTAGCATTTCACAGGAACATACGGTGTCTCCAGATTGTGTAAAATGACGGGGTGCATCCCCTAAACAACGTACATGCAGATTTGATTTGCTTGTGTGCAAACAAAAAATTGGCTAACGTCAAGAATTTGACATCCGTTTGGATGCCTCTTCTCTCTGCATTCTCATTAAGATTTACATTTACCCCAGCATTTGTTGCCAATACGCTGAAAATTTGTGAGGGCTGGTTTTGTACAAACCGATCACCCCACCAGTTGCTTGAATTTGGATATCATTGTGTAGAAGTAGAATGAACTTTGGATGCCCAAATTTGGATATCAATGTGGGGAAGTAGAATGAACTTTGTGTGCCTTCAATTTGGCAAGGGTTTATAAAAAAACTATCCGTTTCATAATATATGATTTTTGGACCCACTAAGTCACTAACAATAACTACTGTAGGTATCACCTTTAGGACCGGAGGGAGTACAGTAACAAAGAATCACGGCGACCTGGTTTGTTGTCTCGGTATGACTAAAGCACCAAGCGAAAATTTAGCTATTTTGACCACATTTTGTTGCTGTTTGGTGTGGTGCCAAAACTTAATAAGTTGATAGACCTCTCAATCTTGATTAACGTTCGAACAAATTTTGGACGAACCAACCTATACCCAGCTTTAAGCAATTGCAAGCTTAGTACTATACCTGAGCATTTTTCAGGCCGGGCTGGGTTCGGAGCGGGCCTGAAAAAATCCGGTTATTTCGGGCCGAGAAAATCCTGTCCATGACCGTTCCATTGGGCACACCGGGCCTCAATTTTCGGGCCGGGCATTTTATAGTGTAAAATAACTAAAAACAGCATTTCGAGTCGGGCTCGGGCCAATATTTATTTCCTCGGGCTGCAAAATCTGTGACCACACCAGTAAGGTCCGTGGGCGGCCCGGGTTCGGGCCGGGCTAAAAATGCTCAGAAATACTTATTACTACTAATCTGCAATTGCAAGCTTCACGGCAGCTTTAAGCACTCTGACGTCAGAGTCGAGAAACCTTCTTCAACTGGTCGCGCTCACACGGTCCAACACATCACCTTCCCCTCCCCCCAAGCCAAAACGCGAGTACCTCCCCGTGACCTCCCCGATCTCCGGCGATGGCCTCGCGGCGCCTCGGATCCTCCGCCTCCAGGTGGCTCCGCCCATCCGGGCTGCTCGTCCTGGTCGCCTTCGCGCTCCTCTCGGCCTCACCGCCGGCGCGAGCCCTCCGGTTCGACCTCGAGTCCGGCCACACCAAGTGCATCTCCGACGAGATCAAGGTCAACTCCATGGCCGTAGGCAAGTACCACGTCGTCGGGCCCGACCCCAACTTCCCCGACGCCCAGCTCCCCGAATCGCACCGCGTCTCCCTCAGGGTAAGCGAGCAGCATCGAGCCTCCCTCAGGTTATTTGGGATGCGGAGGCCGCGGCGATGCGTGTGGGTAACCTGGGATATTTGCTTCGATTGACGGTGGCGCAGGTGACGTCGCCGTACGGGAACAGCATGCACTATGCGGAGAACGTGCAGTCGGGGCACTTCGCCTTCACGGCGACGGAGGCGGGCGACTACCTGGCCTGCTTCTGGGCGCCCGACCACAAGCCGCCGGTCACCATCGGCTTCGAGTTCGACTGGAGGAGCGGCGTGTCGGCCAAGGACTGGCCCAGCGTCGCGAAGAAGGGCAAGGTCGATGTGAGTATTCTACTTCATCACAGATTCTTACCATCGTTTTGCTCAATTCGCTACCAATCACGTTATGTGGATAGATGTAGCAACAGTTCGTGATTCACTTTTTTTGAATTAAGAAAATAGATCGTGGATTCTAAATTTCCAATTTGCTTGTGTGAACAGATTTGGGGGTTTGAGTGACTTCGTGGGATTGGTATGCTTAGGGTAGGAGTAATTTGATTTGTTTATGCTTATAGTTGATTGATCAATTCTGTGCCTCGTTGATGTTTGATAGCATTTGGTTATCGACTCGTGGCTCAGTAGTGATTTTAGTGTGTTAGTATGTTTGACTGCTAGATTTTACTGGTTTGAGCTCCTGAGTTGTTGGTAAACTAAAAGTAGGAAACAAGATCAGGTTCAATGTGGGTATTGAACACAGGTGCTTTTGTAGCTTTTTTTTTACAGGCTTGTATTTGTATTGAGCATTATATTTTGTAAGTGCAGATTTATCTTTTCTAGTTCTGATGTTGAGTTAAAGTACAGTATAGTTGTGGGGTTGGGTTTCCTTGTTTGAAATATATTGGTGCAGTTTTAGAGTTTGAACCTAGGATCTAAAAGATATAAGTATGTCAGTAAGTTCTTGCTACTGTTCAATCATAAGGGTTATAAGGTCAGTGGCCAACAGGCTGCATTTACTCTCTTGGTGGTGTTTTGTCTTGGTTTTAAAAATGACGCGTCCTTGCCAATTTCTTAAAGGTTGTGTAGAGTAATTGTGCCTAGGTCTCCGACATTTCAGTTGTTAGTGATTTGAGGATGCAGGCCTAACTGTACTTGGATGAATAACAAGTACACAATGTTATTTGTATCTGACTTGGTGGGGGGAGGGTTCACCTTTTTTTAGCTATGCATGACTTTAAACTGTATCACATCCATGCAACTGTGGATGTGATATTTAGAATCAGATTCTAATTGAGCAGAGGTTAAAAAAGCTTGGCTTCATGTGGCATAAGGATATAGAGAAGAGCCCTAGAGATGATATGTATTAATCTGGATGTCATTGTTTCAGCATACAACCATTACATATTAATGTTGATCGTAAGCACATTATTTGACTTTTTCTATAAAGTATAGGAGATAAGAAAATTTATCTTTTCTGACCGCATACTTGGGTAGATTATCTGCTAAACAGCTAGTGCTATGTAGGAAGTGAACAATTGTCTCATCTAGTATTTGCTTCACTGGTTGGTTATTGGTCATATTGACACTGCTTGTCATAATCAATTCCTCAGACTGAGGAACTTTTGTCTAGTTTGTGAGAAGGCCCGCCTACATATGCAGATAGTAGTGCCTTTTCTGGTGCTGTTTCTTGTGGCTACCTCTGTTCAAGCATGTGATGCTACCCGTATGTTGCAGATGATGGAATTGGAGTTGAAGAAGCTAGAGGAAACTATCAAAAACATACATGAAGAAATGTTTTATCTACGTGAAAGGTATTGTTGTTCATAATATCTACTATGCCAGTTTTTAAACTAGATTTATAATAACCTGCAAAGCCATCCTGATATCACACTGTTGCCACGCCTTGTGTCCAGGGAGGAGGAAATGCAGGACCTGAACAGGCGAACAAACTCCAGGATGGCTTGGCTCGGGTTCCTCTCGCTTGGCATCTGCCTATCAGTGGCGGGTTTGCAGCTGTGGCACCTGAAGACATTCTTCGAGAGGAAGAAGCTGCTGTAGTTCCCCCATTATTCACGATAGCACACAGCACCGGAGCTGCTAGGTGTAACTTTTTTGTGTGAACGGTTAAATCTATGTTACAGAACGTGTTGATCCATGTAAGAAACGATGCTCGTCATACTTCAGAAATATGCTTCACTGTGCATTAGTTTGTCCACTTAAAATTCTAAAAAATGCTGTAAGAAAAACTAAAATGTGTTCTGGTTCATGTCATGTTGTAATTTGGAGCAGCATGTTGTTCGTTCTGTGCATGACGTTGAATCTGAAGATGTGACAAACACGAATTTCCTGTACTTGCTAAGCTGCCACTGACTGCCACATGTAGCTCCGATATCAAGGAAAGCTCGATGACTCCACCGACCGACGGTCGGCTGCCTCCTCGTCTAACACTGCATCGAACCGATTCCCTTCCTCACCTGACAACTATCATATGCAACAGATGAAGTTGAGACTGC
>OAMR01000564.1:860544-879212 GCA_900205405.1 Echinochloa crus-galli
ATATGCACTGCTACTGGAACAAGTGCCAGTGGTTCTCGTGTGAAAATTGCTCCTTGAGCTTCTCAAGCCTCTTGAGGATCTCCAAGAAAGATGGCCTCAGATTGATATCCCCAGACCAACATAGGTCAACCAAACTGTAACAAAATAAAAGGCAAAGTTAAAATACTAACATAGGAGGAGACTAGACAAGTTAACGTGGAAAATGTAGTGTGTCAAGGGCTGTTTGGCTTGTACATACTCCTTCAGTTCATTAGTATGTCCTTTACGGAAAACCGGGCGATGCCCATCTGCAACATACTTGGCAGCCTCATAAGGTTCGTAGTTCGAGAAAGGTGGATCTCCTTCCAGCATCTATCATACAGAACAATTGGTCAATGATCATTCAGAAATACCTAGCCAAAAACTGCGCGTGGACCAAACTAGTGCAAGGGCCTTCACAACTCTAGGAAAAAGGGTTCAAGCACACCAGAAACAAGGATCTGAGTGGTCCTTGGGTCCAACCCTGCTTTTAGGCTAAAATGTTAGCAATAATACTTGTGCTTCTGGAATAGTGTAGAACTAACACTGTAGCACCGCCAATTCTAGAGACTAGGAGAAAATAGTAACCAGCCCCATGTACTATAAATGGGCACAGAGTGCCATGGAGTGTAACTAAGTAAGCAAGCTAGCAATCCAAATTTCCAGTTCACTCTTCACCTCCCTTTGCTCTCCTCTACTTGCTGTGTTCCTAACATAAAAAATACCTCATATAGTATCATGGCAAAAGAGAAGATATCGACTTTCTTGTCATATTTCCGGTGCTTGAAGACTTCAGGGGCCATGTAGCGGTCTATTTTCATAAAAAAATCACAACAGTTTGATATTAGTTAATAATACGAATCCAGGAGGAGAGATTCAAAGTTGTGTGGTAGCTCCTGAGGCTTACAGCTGCCTGTTTCTCCAGTCATCTTGTATACGTCATTGGCATGCTGAGCTTTGATGATCTTGCTAAGACCAAAGTCTCCAACCTTCAAGTGGTTGGCAGCAGAATTCACCAGAAGAATATTTCTAGAAGTTGACACAGTAAGTTAGAACAGACCAAAAATATTCTCATTTTACAAAAAAAAAAAGCAATCCCACGGACCTTGGTTTTAAGTCTCGGTGAATCACAACATTAGGCTCATTATGAAGATAAGCCATTCCCCTGCAAAACAGTAAATCAATTAAGAGAATAACACATGAATAAATTATCATGGCTAAGAATTTCTGGGAACCAAATTACTACATTGAATGAGTGACAGTGGTATGTGATGCAGTGAGTCAGAAATACAAGCAGACAGTACATGATGGCTCAAGAATATGGTGTTTGCGGCAGAGCTAAGCACATGAGGCGAGAGTACCTTGCAATGTCTAGTGCAAAATTAATGGCGGTAAGTGGGCTGAGTGCACCTTTCTCCTTCAGATATTGATGAAGATCGCCCTGAAAAAAGGCATTTAACTTGACATGAGCAGGTTCCAAACAATCCACACAAAATGATAGTTGAACCACAAAACAAAATACATACTCCTCGCAGAAACTCAGTAACTAGCATTAGAGGCTTGGTTTCTGTAACTGCTCCAAGGAACTGGACAATATTTGGATGTCTCAGCTTTATTAGCAGGTTGACTTCATGCTTAAAATCTTGGCTGCAGATCAAGGAAAAATTTTCTAAGAGAACATCATTTGTAAACGCATAAAAAACATGTATCTTATAACTAGAACACCCACAGCTCACACCTTCGACCAAAATTAGTTAAACACAATTCATACAAACTTCATGTAGTCAAATCAGTACTCAAGGAGGTTGACATAGTTTACTTACATCACCAGCCTGTCGTCAGATAGGGATGGAAGAATGCGCTTGACAGCAATAGGTGTTCCTCGCCAATTCGCTTTCAGGATTTCACCGAAAGAGCCCTGTTGTGGGTAGCAAGTTTGCCAAACTTAAGATAACCCGAATACAAAAAGAACTAAAAGTGAAGAACAGTAAATCAGTAAACTATGATAATGCATTATCAAACTATTGCATTGAGCAAGAGATGTTTGAAGACTTGGAACCTTTCCAATGACAACTGCTTTTGTGAAGTCCAATTCAAGTGGGTTAATCTCCCAGTCAGCCTTGTTTGTTAGAGGTGGCGGAATTGTCTTTGGTTCAAAATGGCTTCCAGTTTTCCCCTACAGCAAAATAAAGGACAAATCCGAAGGAGATGAGAAAGATCACATGAAGCATCAGCCTAGCAAAATCAGATTATATCACAATAACCAGTTTAAATACTCAGTCCAGTAGAGCATTTATCGCAACTACAAAGAGAATGGTTAATTTAGTTGTGAGCAAAAGGTGCACCAAAACTATCAATTAGACAGTTAACGGACAGACACCTATGATCCCCAAAAGTGAATGCTAAAACTTTGTTTATCAATGGCGGCATAATTGTTGCCACATTCTGCCATGTCTAAAATTGATATCCATGTATTAATCACCAAGCTACCCAATTTCTTAATAATGGCCATTTAGATGACCTAACATTTTGCACCCGACAAAAACTATGTCTAATTCTAAATCCCTACAAATTCAGAAACATTATACCGATAACAGCTGCAGAGCAATATACAGGGGACTCACCCACTAAATCCATACCATACAGTGACAGGTGGAATTGGGGAATTGGGATACCTGGTTTCAAGTTACAGATTTAGTAATCTTGAGCTACTGATTAAACCTATACAACCCTAAAACTTTGCAATGCAATGACCAAGGCAACCTGTTAAATCAAACCCATGTTATATACCACATACATATGTCAATCCGCCATGCTCCTTTAGTAGCTCAATCATGGCCTGCCTCTTAGCTCCCTCCGCATCCGCTAGTGGCTGTACATAAAACAGAACATAGCATCATTAGCAATGGTCCTCAAAAATCCAAGTCTCCCTTTCTCTTTTGGGAATGTGCCATGATAATTTAGAGTCTAGACAAAAGTCAACCTATATTTACACCATCACAGCACGAATGCAACCAATTCGCAACCAGAAACCTAAAAGTTCCACTTCACACTAACATTTCACACCAATTTTACATCAAAGCTTACTAACAACAAACAAAAGGACAAATCCGAAGGAGATGAGAAAGATCACATGAAGCATCAGCCTAGCAAAATCAGATTATATCACAATAACCAGTTTAAATACTCAGTCCAGTAGAGCATTTATCGCAACTACAAAGAGAATGGTTAATTTAGTTGTGAGCAAAAGGTGCACCAAAACTATCAATTAGACAGTTAACGGACAGACACCTATGATCCCCAAAAGTGAATGCTAAAACTTTGTTTATCAATGGCGGCATAATTGTTGCCACATTCTGCCATGTCTAAAATTGATATCCATGTATTAATCACCAAGCTACCCAATTTCTTAATAATGGCCATTTAGATGACCTAACATTTTGCACCCGACAAAAACTATGTCTAATTCTAAATCCCTACAAGCACGAATACAACCAATTAGCAACCAGAAACCTAAAAGTTCCAATTCACACTAACATTTCAATCCAATTTTACATCAAAGCTTACTAACAACAAACAAAAGCGCTAATACAACCAATTAGCAACCAGAAACCTAAAAGTTCCAATTAACACTAACATTCACTCCAATTTTACATCAAAGCTTACTAACAACAAACAAAACTAGATGAGCAAGCGCAATGCATTACAAGCTACAAATATAATACAAAGATGCTTCAGTAGAATTGTTGCCACATTCTGCCATGTCTAAAATTGATATCCATGTATTAATCACCAAGCTACCCAATTTCTTAATAATGGCCATTTAGATGACCTAACATTTTGCACCCGACAAAAACTATGTCTAATTCTAAATCCCTACAAATTCAGAAACATTATACCGATAACAGCTGCAGAGCAATATACAGGGGACTCACCCACTAAATCCATACCATACAGTGACAGGTGGAATTGGAATACCTGGTTTCAAGTTACAGATTTAGTAATCTTGAGCTACTGATTAAACCTATACAACCCTAAAACTTTGCAATGCAATGACCAAGGCAACCTGTTAAATCAAACCCATGTTATATACCACATACATATGTCAATCCGCCATGCTCCTTTAGCAGCTCAATCATGGCCTGCCTCTTAGCTCCCTCCGCATCCGCTAGTGGCTGTACATAAAACAGAACATAGCATCATTAGCAATGGTCCTCAAAAATCCAAGTCTCCCTTTCTCTTTTGGGAATGTGCCATGATAATTTAGAGTCTAGACAAAAGTCAACCTATATTTACACCATCACAGCACGAATGCAACCAATTCGCAACCAGAAACCTAAAAGTTCCACTTCACACTAACATTTCACACCAATTTTACATCAAAGCTTACTAACAACAAACAAAAGCGCTAATACAACCAATTAGCAACCAGAAACCTAAAAGTTCCAATTAACACTAACATTTCACTCCAATTTTACATCAAAGCTTACTAACAACAAACAAAACTAGATGAGCAAGCGCAATGCATTACAAGGCTACAAATATAATACAAAGATGCTTCAGTAGCCGAATCAACGGATCATTGAGGCAATGTCGCACTGACAACCGAACATAGGACGAGGCCCAGGAATTCGCAGCACGAGCTGACAATTAGTCAAATGCAGCCACGTTCAAACAGTAAGCAAAACCGGTATTCCAAGTCAACGCACAAGATGACAAGAGTACCACCACCGAATCCGAATCGAATGAAAAGCTGGAGAGCGCAAAGTGGCAGCTGCAGCTAATCGTGTTCCTTCCAAATTTAATGAAATCGTATCCCAACAGAAGCCGTAAGATCTCAAATCCGTCCCGAAAATCCGAACCATTTCGACACGCAACGAACAGAGGCCAACCGCGACACTACCCAAATCGTGCCCGCAACATCGGGGACAAAGCTAGAACACGCAAATCGCGAGCCCAAACGGACGAGAGACAGAGGAAGCGAGAGGCCGGAGGGGGGGCAGGGAGAAGGAAGGATCGCGGTTCGCCAGGTCCACCCCCCGCTCACTCACCGTGTTCTGCCAGCGGTCCTGCGCGTTGACGTCGGCGCCGTTGGCGATGAGGCACTCGGCGACGTCGTGCCACCCGTGGAGCGCGGCGACGTGGAGCGGCGTGCGGCTGTCGTAGTCGCGGGCGTTGACGAGCGCGGCGTCCTCCTCGAGCAGCTTGCGCACGGCGCCGACGTCGTTCTGGTGCGTGTGCCAGAGGATCAGCGAGGTGCGCGCCACGAGGCCCTTGTCGTCGAACCTCCGCCGCGCGCCGCCCCCGCCCGACGACCCCGCGCCGCTGCTGCCCCCGCCGGACCCTCCCGCTGCCGCCGCCGCGTCCTCCTCCGCCCCGCTCATCTCCGTCGTCCGAGCCGCCCGCCCTGGCCCTTCCTTCGGGGGCGTGTCGCGTGGTCCGAACCGGATGAATCTGAGTGGGCGAGGCAAACAGGGGGTTTCTTCTCTTCTCTCTCTGGTTTGGCTTGGCGTTTTTGTGTGCGTGTCGCTTCCTTCCCGGAAATCCTACTATTCCGGTGCGATGCGGGGATTTTAAGGCCCTGTTTGGGGTAGCTGGAGCTTTTCCAAAAGCTGCTAGTCGGAGAAGCTAGCTAGCTGGTGTGAAAAGCTCTAGTCTAAGAAGCTAGCTAGCTGGTGTGAAAAGCAGCTGGTGTGAAAAGCTCTAGTCTAAGAAGCTAGCTCGTTTGGCAACTCAGCTTTTGGATGGGCTAATTACTTGTCTGAGTCAGAGGCGTCGGTTGTTTGCCTAAAATGCCCTTTGAATAAATGATATAATTGTGTGTTGAAACCTGGTTAATATATTTATGTGTTTGTTTTACTTGTCTTATATTTTTAAAATTGAAGTGCAAATATTGGCTAATAACCTTGTCTATTTCTTCTCAGTGGGAGAATACATACACCTTGTTAGAGCAACTCCAACAGCCTTGGGTGCTGAGTGCTGACTGCTGACGCGGCTAACATCTCAACAAAAGTGGAGCTGTGCCTTATATATGCTGGGAATAAATAGGGCCAGGGCCGTACTTATACGAGCAGTACTTACTCTTACACCTGTGTGCTGTACTGTGATGTCTGTGTGCTGAGATCACCTCCTCGTGATTCAATATTTTTTACCAAGATTTAGGCCATTTTATTAATTAACTAGAGCTGTGGCATTAGAGCAAGTATTATAGGAGGCTGCAAGAAGACTAAATGGTGAGGTGGAGGAGAGAGAAGAGGAGAGAGAGGGAAGGTGGGCTGTAAGTTTACAGCCAGCTTGGGCACAAGAACTAATAAACCTTGTGAGAGAGACAAGTGGGCCATGTATTAATGATGAAGGGCTAAATCACTATACAAATAGGCTGTGAGATGGGCTGTAAATATCTTTACAGCCTGCTGCTGGTTAAATTATTAGCCTTGCTCTTACTTGTCTGAGTCAGAGGCGTCGGTTGTTTGCCTAAAATGCCCTTTGAATAAATGATATAATTGTGTGTTAAAACCTGGTTAATATATTTATGTGTTTGTTTTACTTGTCTTATATCTTTAAAATTGAAGTGCAAATATTGGCTAATAACCTTGTCTATTTCTTCTCAGTTGGAGAATACATACACCTTGTTAAATTAAACCTGTACTAGAATACCCGCAAAAAAAGAACTGTGCTGCATCTTTCTCCTTGGCGTCAATTACATCAACAAAAATATTGGAGTGTTTGCCATGCATGTGCGAGATTGAAAAATACGGAGTAAAAATAAAGAACATGCATTCACTATTCATCAATCCGTATCCTTTACTTTCACCAAAGCGGCAGAACAGCAACAGCAGACGTTAAACCAATTTCGAACTAGACCATCTACATGTTCAACATCGCACAGAGGATAGAACTTTTTCCCCATCTAAGATCTGAAAATTTCTTTCGATGGATTTGGTGCCGCTTGTGGAGGAATGGTCCCTGTCACTGATTGGAGGGCAGCCTTCCTTGAGCTGAGGTGCTTCGGACGTTGTTGCAGCAAAAGGCTTCCAATCCCGCTGGAAAGCGGCAGCGCCGGCAGGAGAGAGCAAGGGGCGCCGCCCGCAGGAGAGGGGAGTCGATACAGGGGGCCTGCGCTTATGGCTGACCTCTTTTAGGAAGGGGAGGAGCTCTTCGTTGGCGGAGAAGGGGCGGCGCCGGAGATCCACGGGGGTTGATCGGAGATGCGGAGGTCTGCTCTGCTCTGCTGGGGGAGGGGCGGCGCCTGATGGGTGACGAGAGGAGGTGGGGAACGGGAGTATATAGTGGCAAATGCGGGTAATTTTGCTGAAGTTCAAGAGAAGGTTGATAACTATGAACCGCATAAGCTCGGGAAGCTTCTCCCGGTGAGCTTTTCATTCGCAGGCCAAATGTAAGCTTTTGGGGTTGGTGCTTATGGGAAAAGCAGACCCGTTTGGGGGAGCTTCTAGCTTTTGCAGCTGGTTGGAGTAGCAAAAGCTGCTATAAACTACCCCAAACAGGGCCTAATTCGCCCTCGGGCCGCGTGCGTGAGATCTGATCTGGAGCGCTGCGAGCTGCTGATCACAAACAGGGTTAACCGTAACCCAGTTTATAAGACCAGTCTCAGTGCACCATCTTACTATACGATTATCAAGACAGAAAACTAGGTAAATGTACAAAACTCCTCTCATATACCATGAAACTCTCCCTTCTCTCTCCTATGCCACATCAGCGCATTTAATGCCATGAAACTCCCATAAAACCGCACTAAGACTGGCCTAAGGGTATAACCCGCTTGCTTTTAACCCGTCAACCGACGCCCCCACTTGTCGTTCGTTGCCTTGCCAGCCTGGCTTGGCATGGCATGGCAGCCTCTTCCTGTAGCTACGAAGGGACGTGAACGGGAACGCATCCAAAAAAACCGGCGATTTTTCCACGGAGCGGCGATTTTTCCACGGAGCGGACGGACGCTGGTCTCGCTTCGCTTCGTTTCGTTTCGTTTCGTGGCCCTGTTTAGTTTCCCATCCCATCACCAAATTTTTAAAATTTCTCTTTTCAAACTTCACTATTCACCTATCACATCAAATCTCTCTCCTCATGTATGGAGTACTAAACGTGGATAAATAAAAAAACTAGTTGGATGGTTTTGATGTACACGACGAGACGAATCTTTTAAGCCTAGTTAGGTCATGGTAGAACAATGTTTACCACAAACAAACGAAAAGTGCTACAGTGTTCGATGTGACATTTTCAGTTCACTTTTTCTCTTTTCACATGAACTAAACACCGCCCGTGCCGTGGACTTCGCTCGGAAACAGATGAATTCTCCATGAAAATTGCAACCGGGATGACGCTATCGCAAGGAGGTCACAGGTCAAATTGTTCCTACCCCTTAGCAAGCTGCAGTCTACGATATACGGAGTAATACGCAAGCTAAAATAAACATGCCTAAGAGCAACTCCAGTGGAGCCCTTCAAATTGAGGCCTCTAAAACTCATTTGCAGGCCTATCTCTAAAAAATAGAGGCTCAAAGTAAACACTCAACTCCAGTGGCATATGAACTCGGGTCTCTATTTCTCCGTGGACCCACCTGTCAGCCAAATGGATGGGAAATATCTAAATAGGATCCATGGTTGGAGGGGGAATTGGAGGGCCTCTAAAAATGGAGGCTTGGTGGGGAGATTTAGAGGCCTATGCAAAATACAGGTTCATTTGAAGGCCCTGCTGGAATTGTATTTTTACTCCAAGCCTCTAAATTATAGAGTAGAGACCTATATAGAGGCCCTGCTGGAGTTGCTCTAAATTGAACCATCTATTCTGCAGCCATGACGGTCTGCGTAAGGAATGTGGGATGACGAATAGGGCTGTCAAGGAATTCATAAAGATGGCGTATGATAGGACTGTAGCTGAAGAGAATCAGACATGCTGATTGGCTATGCCATTGCACATTTGCACCGTTGCTTCAGTAGCGACCGCGTTCCGTTCCAGAGTCTCCATCGAGCTCCCTTTCCTGTTCCGAAAAGCGGTTGCCATTGCCGGCTCGGGATAGATAGGATAAACAAAAAGCCGCATGCATGCTTTTTCCAGCAACCCTGAGCCTGACACGGCGGGCGCTGCGTGTTGCGTCGGCGTATCCCGCTGGATGCTCCGATCCCGCGCTGATAGCGAGAGGGCCACGCGCTTATCACCGTTGGTGGCGGGGGTCGGCAAAAGCAGCGGTGACGGTTAGCGTGGGCAGGGGAATGGGGGATTTCCATGTGCGGCACATGGATTCCAGGATTTTGACAAAGTTTCTGGCTTTGGAGATCGACCCCCCGCGAGTGCAGAACCGGTCCCTGCTCCGCTAGCTTTTCGCTTTCTTTTCTCCGTGGTTTTGGAGAACTGATGATAGGATGATCAATGGTGATGTCGATATTATTCCAGGACGAGAAAGATATTGATACTGACTTGGGTTTTTGTTAGTTTTTTTTTTTCGAACCATGGACTCGCGTTTTGGTCTAATGACGCGAGCATTCTTATCAACATGTCATTATCCTCCTCCTCGAAAACAAAACATGTCATTTTCCTCCGAAGAAATACGCTGTATTCATTGGCCTCTGAGTTGTCTATGGCAATTGGCTAATGCGCAAGTTTCAGGGTGGCCGTACATGGTTTGAACATGGTAATATCTGATATAATCCATGTCCACATCAGAAACTTTGGTACTGGCGTTCATCATTTGTGGGAATATATATTGGTTCATTGCATGTGTGTCTACTATTGTACAAGAAATGGTCGTGTGGATTGGCACCACTCGCTACATCTTTTCCGAAACTGGCGAAAGGTTATGGCATAGTCAGAAACCACTGAAATTAAACAAGCATATTTGATCATATCATCTTGGAAACAAAGCAAGATTAAAGAAGATGAGATGAGAGGTTAAGGAAATTTTGGACATTTCCCCTCAGCTCAAGCATATATGCCTTTTGTCTTTTAGCATTGACTGCCTGACCGTGCATCCACTAACCAACTTGCAACCTGCATAGTCGATGAAGGGCGAAAAATGTGGGTAAAGTTTCCCTTTTTTAGTGCACATGCGTCACTCGATCCTATACCCTTTCCGGTTAACAAAACTTTACCTTTTCTGACATACAGTTTGGGAGGTACCCGAACATGTGCTGCAGTACTTGTTACGGAGTACTACAATTGCAGAGCTTTGGATCATCATGTTTTCGGTTGGCAGTTGGTTTGTTCTTATTCGAGTCATATCTGACTACAGAAACTTGCTAAGTGCTGACGTGCGTTTGTGCCACTTGACCTCCTGCAGTGCTGCTCCCTTGTCCAGTTGTCCTGGGCTAGCGCACTCGAACAGGCAGACCGTGACATGCAGCTAGTCCAGGCCCCCACATGCCGACATGCGCGTGTTGCACTTGCACCACATTGCTTCTGATTCAGTGATTCTACAAGCGATGAATAGTCACAAGTACCGCAAGGTTTCCCTGTCCGTCGTCGCCTTCCCCCAAATAACTCTTCTTTCTCACCTTTAGGCTCCTATACAGCAGATGTATACCTATAGTAAATGATCCGTATCACAGCAAAGAACATGTTTGGATGTTCGTGGAATCATGGATTATATCTGAATCATCGTCAACACTACTATCACGGAAGATTCTGGTAATACATATTGGGATCCAGGGATGATTGCCAAACGGGTGGTCAACCAACCCGTGCGCACGGTGCACGACGGCGGCTGCAGACTAATCTTCGCGGAACAACGACTACCGCTGCTACATTGAAGGTGCCTGCGCCGAGGCTGTGGGAGACACGGAGCATCAAATCTCGAGTCTCCGCCCTATTTTGTTCATTAGTAAGACGACGTCGCGGCTGACAGCAAGAGAATTTATCGACCGCGTCGGGTGCGCCGGGCCTGAAGCCCTCAACTGAAACTGCCTGAAACCACACACAAACACTATTCCACGGCGCCTGTCCTTCGGTGCCGACTTCTTTCAGAAAAAAGTTCAACTTGGATCGATGTCAGATTCAGATGATAGCAGTCAGATCCTCCAAGCTGTACATGCAGCATCTGATGTGAATTTATGAACAAGATATCTTACTGCAAGCAAACATGTTTGATCAAATCATAACATGGAAGTAAGGCCCTGAATAAAAACTAGTTTATTAGTGAAGAAATTACCTGCTAAACCTGCATGATGTGTCTCAGTCACAATGTAGAGCAGCTTTTGTGCGGGATGCATTTTACTGAAAAGGCTCAGCTGTTCAATGTTTTCTGGTAAGCTACCTGTACGCAAGAGAGGATGGTGGCGGATGAGTTCAAACATGGAAGTGCCACTGAACTAACAGTCCCTTCAAAACTCAAAAGCAAAGCATTGAGTATAATGCCGACAGAAAATCATGTGATCCTGGTAGATCCCCAATGGTTCAGTTCAAGGGCCAAAAGATGAAATGGAGTAGCAAAGTTAACTGAAGTAATTTAAAAACTAAATGATCAGGAACATACTGAAGTTGAAGTCTTCGTCAACTCCCTGATGGCCATTGTTGCATAGGATGATGCTGGTAGAGTAAATTCTAATTTGACAGCCAGTTTCTCAGGTAACAGATCTGAGAGGCCCACAGATTTGATTTTTGCTGAGTTAGCTTCAGTGGTTGGTCCAGAGGCGTCCCATGAAGCATCCAACCCAGAATCACATGATGGGCAACTGGAGGTCCCATCAGATAGTACCTTATTTGCTTCTGATGGCTGGGTTTTGGATAGAACAGCTAAATCAGTTTCCACTAAAGGTACATAATCATCTGTGTAAGTCATTATGTCCCTGCAACCACCAAATGCTACATGAGTATGTGTATACAGCTAGAGTTGTTCATATACGGTGTTCATTACAGAATAAATAGACAAAGTTTCAATGAACTTACAACTAAAAGACAAGAATTTGTTTGAGAAAAACAGGAAAGGGTGTACCATTCAAAATCGATAGGTCGTTGGAGCACCCGACGGTAACCTCCTTTCATGCCTGTAATCGAGAAGTCCCTAACAAAAGACAATCAAGGAAATATATGACAGATAAGAACTTGCTCTGCTGGCCTTTAAGTATATTGCATGTAAGGAACCAAACTGTTGTATACCCAATATATAAGGCACAACATATGGACTCTGCATAGATAAATGTCATTTTAATTCCTAATTATCCCTGTGGTGTAATCTAATTCAATAATGGTGCTGTATGATCGTAATTTGTAGGACCATAAAGTTGTTCAAACGAGGAAACATGTAGCAAAAAAAGAAATGGACCAAGTGACAGAGTGACTTACATGATCCCATGGACGCTCTCTATCAGGCTAATGCCATCCTGAGTCACAAAATTACATAAATGTTATGGCAATCATTAGAGAAGAAATGATTTAAACGTGTGAAACTCTTATCACTTCACAATCTGACTGGAAGAATTTTGTATTCCACAAGTTTGCCAAAGATTCACAATCTTACAAATTTCTCTGAAAAAAGAGATAATATTAACCAGTAGCAACCATGCTAAAAGTTCAAAGCAACTTCCTGACGGAACAAATTGTTTCCTCGACATAACTTTCAGACTGAAAAAATATAATATATCATAACTATATAATCCAAGTAATTTGCATGTGCACCAAGTTTTTTTAAGAAAAAAAATCCTTTCTTGGGCATAAAAAGGTGCTTCTGTAACATATTTATGAATACAGATGTTCCTTCAGTTTATGCCACAACAATCCTCTGAAATAACTGTAAAATTCATTACCTTCTTGGCTATTTCATGATAAATCCCAGCAACTTCATTCCCAGGAAGCAATGTTTCGGAACTGCATGTGGAGAAGGTAAGCATACACTTGAATCGCAAAATTGTATAGGATAAAGCATGTGCTCCTCACCCAGGCAAAGGGAGGACAGCATCCTCAATCGTGTAAACTGCCTTTAATATATCTTCAGAATCAACTATCTACAAGAGAAATTCATGATTGGGAATTTTGTTGTATCAGTGTTATGCACAGGTTGCTGTCTGTATAAGTATCTGTATAACAATCAAACCTTCACAGACTGGATCACTTCTTCAGGAAGTGTTTCACAAGAGATTTGCATTTCAGGTGAATCAGTATGGCTACGATCATCACCTAAAGTATCTGCTGCAGCTGCTTCTCCAAGAGAGCACACCTTTTTGTAAACCAAGTCACCCTCTACAACTTGTGAAATACCTGTGAGTTCAGCCATTATTAGCATATAAAGACAAAATAAGAGTTCATACTAGAATGACAAAGTTTACTTTTAGAATAACCACCTAAACAGGTACAGAAGATCTGTTGCACAAGTAGACTTACCATACTTTTCAACTCTCATACTTGCAGCATGGTTCCATAAGTAACTCTGATAACTATGTACATACCTGCAAAGCATGGTTCGATTTGAGTACCAGAGTACACACAATACATACAAAAGCTACAGCGATCTTTTCTGACAGGAGACTGCGTAGTATTTCTTAAACAATATATCAATGTACTACATTCTTTATTATGGTTAACAATAAAAATGAGAATTTAGATCAATGCACTGCAACATACATCAGTCTCAATGTTTTAGGTATAGCCATTAGTGCTTGTAGATAGTTGCCAGGGTACTTCTTCAGACGCTGAAGCTGGAAATGGAAGAAAGCATAATTGTAAGGTCACACATAATGTGATATAAGCAATATTAAAATGATAAATGAAAGAAAAAAAATGTCCTTCGCGATAAACTAGCAAATATTGGAATATAAAATGCAAAACTTAAGCTCAAAATAGCAGGACAAAAGGGTAGTATGTTTTTTTATTACATCTTACTGTGTAAGTTGACAACTTTTCTCTATTGGATGGGCAAATTTTATACCGAAGATGTAATAAAACTAGGTCACCATAACAGTATGGAGCGTGGAACATATATAATTGTGTGTTCTCCAATGTTTCAAACAGATGCGTGCAAGATGGGCAGCACAGGACATATGGCTGCCCTAACTAGTATTGTAGTTTAAAGCACATGTCTAGACAGGCTTACCAATAGTTGAGCAAATTTCACCGCTCTGTACCAATTACCCAGTCTGGCTTACCTCTCCAAACTTCCTAATTTGAAACTGAAGCTGAAACCAAACTATTGAACTTAAAATTCATGCATGCCATTGCATCAATACCTTAAAAGTTCACAGACGTGTAGTAAAGAAAGATCATGGCAGGTAGGAAACTGGAAACACAAACACCTACTTCTTATTTTCTGTATAAGTGAACTCCATAAGCACCAGGAATCCAGGACCAATCAGATCCAACGTATCCAAAAGATATGTAGTAAATGTTCTAGGAAGGAAAAGTTCTGTGAATTTAACTGAAGTAATTTAAAAACTAAATGATCAGGAACATACTGAAGAAAGTGAGTAGGCACGGAACAGAGACCAAAGCGCAACCAAACACAATGGAAACATTTTCTTCATGAGTTGCAGAATAACAAACAAAAAAGACATTCCATAAAAAGTTATAACAAGAAAAAATGATGAACTACACAACACAATAGAAACATAAAAATAGCATGGACTGGCATAGGGAAAAAGGTATGTTTCCTTTCCTGTACCTGTAAGCCGTAGTAATTGACAAATCCATTTTTACTCAGGCCATCAGCAGCAGCCTTTATCACATCATCCGATTCTGCAACAACATTCCTGGAAAGAAATAACAGAAATGGTAAGCATGACTTACCCATTTGCTCTTTAATTACATAATAAGGTCATGACACAAATGCATGGGACTAAAGATAGTAGCTCACAGTGAGGGACAAAATTTTACAGTTCCCTGTAAGTTTTTTTTTTTTTGAGGGCAACAATTCTCTGTAAGTCGTAACTTAAAAACTTACACCACGGAATAGCTGAAAACATTGTGTTAAAGCAAGCCACCAAGCATTTTATCATGTGTCTGATGGCATGTTCACAGTCCATGTGCAGCATAAACATTGGGAAAGTGCAAGCAATTTCACTAAGACCATACCTGACATACTACAAGCATGATATGGTGGCAATTATGCCACACAGCAAGGAGCAAAGGAGAATACACACCTCAAAGTAATTGCGAACCGGTTCCCTCTGAGTTGACCAAGAGCAAGGCCCTCATTCACGTAACTGGAGAAATAAGCAGTTAAGTTGTCAGTGACGTTAGTCAGTAACGGGGGTTCCTAGTTCACATGCTTTACTGGTTACCTAAAGTCTCCAACTCTGATACCTGCGAGTTTGCTATTAAGAGCGGCTAGCCTACTGGCGTGTACCTTGAACAGTGTCACCTGATCAGAAGAAAGGAATCAGAAAAAATCTTAACTCAACGGGTAAACAATATATGCAACTTTAGTATTTTACTTGAAACTACATCATATTTGCTTCATCTGATAAAGCTTTTCACATACTTTGTTTCCCAACCAGACAATGTTGACCCAGGTTGTCCAACAAAGCAACCAATGGAAAGTTGGAAACAGCCCGAGGCATACCTGTTGGGTTGTAACAGCACGTTTATCCTTTGTCCCTGCAAATCCAAACGATCTTGGCTGCGGAAATTAAGGCAACCAACCAATCAACGGAAGCAATGGATAAATTCAGCTACCCAAAACAGAAAACTTGCAAAAGCACTTTGAGGAAGCAGAACATGACGCCTACCTGAACCCCTAGCATCTTTCCTATAACTCCTAGCGCCTCTTGTGTATCTATGTTCTCCTTGTAAAGGTGAAACCTGGTAATATTGCTTACCGTTAGCAACTAGCAACTGTGTTCAAAAGACATCAAATATGAATTACAAGTCAAATGTGCAGTCTAACACATTCTTATCTCAATAGTTAACAGATAACCATGTGAGAAACTGAGAACACATGCCTACAAAAAAAAACAAAATGCCATCACCTCAGGTACTTTCCCAGATGATAAGGCCAGGATGAAGAGCCTCTACTATCAAACGGCCTGTCATCTCTCCAGCCTGAACTGTCCATGCCCCTCCTACTCCTCCCTCTCCCACCGCGTGGCCCTGAACCCAACCGCACTCTGATACATTTCTGAATCCCATCGCTGTGCTCAACCGTATCCGTGACCAGCAACTTGAAATTCCTCTTGATGAACTCATGCACCTCCTGCGCAAAAACAATGCAGAACAGAACAATGACATACAGATCATCCAGGAATCATCGAAACCACAACCGTGATAACCAAAACCCACCGAACGATGAGCCTTATCCGCATCAGCAGAGAGAATGATTGGCGACAAATCACCATCTCCTCCCTCCGAAACCGAAACCCTCTCCAGGAATCCCCTCAACGCGTCGTTATCCGCTTCGCCGCATAGCAGCCGGAACGACTCCAGCGCCCGCGAGTGTTCCGCGTCGGCGTCGCCGTCCTCCGCATTATCTCCACTCTGCAAATCCATATGAACCACGGAGCCAAATCGAGGTCAGAGAACCTCAGGATTGCCTGATAAGACACAAGCCTAATCCAAACCCGCAGCGTGGGAGCTTGGGAGGAGAGGGAGACCTCGTCGACGTCGGGGAGATCGAAGGAGGTGAGGCGGACGAGGGCGCCGTCGCGGGCGACCTCGTGGACGACGAAGTCGGAGTATCGCTGCTTGAGCGCGCCGCGGAAGCCCGGGACGGAGGAGGCGAAGCGGGAGATGCCGACGTCGGGCTCGGCCAGGGGCCCGCGGCGCTGCGCAGGCGAGGGAGCGGGCGGATGGGCGGCGGCGCGGGCGCGGAAGTGGGCGGCAAGGGGACGGGAGGGGGGTTTAGGGGTGAGGAGGAAGGGGAGTGGGTTTAGGAGATGGCGACCGCGCATTCTGTCTGCCGCGCCGGCGGGGAGCACCGCCGCCGGATGGGTGGGGTGGACGGGGAGCAATCGGCCGCGGGCGGGAGCTCTGCTTCTGCTTCCCCTCCGTGCGGACTGCGGAGAGGAAACCGAGCGATGACGTGGCAGGTGTGGCGGCGCGGCGGCGGCGGCAAAACTTTTTGTTTCCAGCGTGGGCCGTCCGACGCGCGTTCCACTCGAATATGCGATGAACCAGCAAGTGGCGCTGCAATCGGATTTGATAAAAGTTTGCCATTCTCGTTGGATTAAATAGGCGGATTCAGTTGGACCTGATTAGTCGCAACGGGAGCTGACCCGGGTGGTGGTGCGATTATGGGCAATATGGCATGCACGCAGGAAAGCTATACATGAACAACAATTTCAGAGTCCCATGTCGACACATTGCTTCCTCCACCGTCCCGCGGAGCACCGACGGAGGACGACGAGGGGACCGGGCGGCGAAGCGCTCCACCGGCGGTCGGGTCAGCGCGGCCTCGGCGAGCTCGAGCCCCTGCGCGCGTCTGCCGCGGGCGAGCTCGAGCCCCGTGCTGCTCGGCCGCCGTCGCGCCGCCGCTGCCAGCCCCGCCCGCCGCCGCACCCAGATCCACGCGCTGCCGTCCGTGCCGCGGTGAGCGCGCTGCTGCTGCTCCCCCCTCCTCGTCGTGATGGGCCGTCGCCGCGCAAGCCGGGGCCGGAACGAGGGAGCGCGGCGGGAGCCGGTCAACACGGCCAGCTTCGTCCGCCGGGAGCGCGCCGGAGAGGCCGACCGCCGCTGCGGCGGCTGCAATCGGGCCCTGCCTGCGCGCCGTGAGTGGGGAAGGGAGCCGACGCCCCGACGTGGGGGAGGGAAGGGGGCGGCGGGGAAAAGGGTGGGGAGGGAGCCGGCGGTGAATAGAAAAATGGGAGGGAGATAGAAAAAAAAGAATAAGGGAATAAAATATGTGGTAGTTGATACAGAGGAAGATGATAGAGGAGACATGAGTGCAGAAAGAAATTATGATAGAGGAAGGAATCTCGATGACCAGGGTAGAATATTCTATTTAAAGGAGGCAAATGGAGAAACACGAGTGCGGATAGCCTAAGGCCCTGTTTGGGGGAGCTTCTACCAGCTTTTGCTTTTCTAGGAAGCTCCAAAAGCTATAAGCTCCCCCAAACGGGGTTGCTTCTCTAAGCTGTCAAAAGCTAGAAAAGCACCCCTTACACTATAATTCCAAAAGCTCATCCGGATGAGCTTCCCGAGCTTTTTTCTTCAACCGACGCCGCTCTCGTCTCTCCGTCCGCCTCCCCATCCTCTCTCGTCTGCTGCAGATCCGGCGCCGGGGACCACCACCGGCCTCTCCCTCCTGCTCGTGCCCGCCGGCGTCGCTGCCCCGAGCTCCTCGGCCCCACGACCGGCGGCGCCACGAGCTCCCTCCTCCGACGGCCGACCCTGCCTCGAGCTTCTCTCCGCCGACGGCCAGCCCCGCCCCCGAGCTCCCCTCCCCGACGACCGGCGCCGCCCTGAGATCCCCTCCCTTGACGGCTCGCGCCGCCTTGAGCTCCCCTTCGCCGCCCCTCTGTTGCTCGCTCCGCCCCCTTGCGGCGCGACGACGCAGTCCCGACCCCGGCACCACGCTCGTCCCCGCTCCACAGCCGTCATCCTCCCTCCCTTGTGTGCAGCGACGCCGGTGCGACCCCAGGGCCGAACTCCTCCCTCCCGTCGCCGCAAAAATCTCGATCTCAAAAGCGGTTGCCAAACAGGTACCCTCAACTTCTCCCAAAAGCGGCCATTTGCAAAATCAAATGGAGCTTTTCCAAAAGGTCGCTTTTGGAAAAGCT
>OAMR01001236.1:41140-51577 GCA_900205405.1 Echinochloa crus-galli
TAAACATTGTCCTACCATGACCTAACTAGGCTCAAAAGATTCGTCTCGTCGTGTACATCAAAACTATGCAATTAGTTTTTTTATTTACCTAGATTTAATGCCCCATATATGTGTCATTTGCTATATTTAATGTTTCGATGTTATGAAAAGTTTGAAAAGTTGAGAGGAAGGAAACGCAGCCCTAGTCTCATTAGTTGGTGATCCACCCAATCTTAGAAAGTCCACCTGGTACTGACTAAATTCGTGGAATGGATAAGCTTCGTTTCAACTTGCCCCGAGGCGAGGCCCACCAAATGTCATTACCTGACCTGACCTTGACAATGAGATGACACCGTTGCCGAGGTTGATCGGAAGGCGCCTTTCTCTCCCACGGCAAATATATTTTTAAAAGAAATTTTGCATGTATAAAATATTAAATAAAGTCTATTTACAAAATCTTTTTAGGGATGAGTGTAACTTTACGCGACGAACCATCCTCTAATCATGCGGTCGGATACCTCATTAGATTTATCTCGTGAATTAATCTGAGTTGTGAAGGAAGTTTTATAAACTAATTTTATTTAATACCTTAATTATTGGTCAAACGATAGAAATTTTTTTTGCATCCCATGAAACAGCCTTTGGGAGACCGCAATAATGGTTCAAAACATTGTACCACACCGACGTCACATCAGTTGGAAATGGTTGCTGTCTTCCCGGGACTTTTGGTAGTCCATGAGGGCTGTGTTTAGGTCATCCCAACTTTCCAAACTCTCCGCCGCATCGACTTCGCATCGAAACATTAAATATAACAAATGATGCATGCATGGAGCATTAAATGTAAATAAATAAAAAATGAATTGCATAGTTTTGATGTACACAACGAGACAAATTTTTTGAGCCTATTTAGGTCATAGTAGGACAACAATTACCATAAACAAACGAAAAGTACTACAGTGCGCTACAGTGTCCGATGTGATCCTTTTCAACCCATTTTCACGGATCTAAACACAGCCCAGAGCATTGGTTTGCTAGTTTATGCTCATGTTTTCTTTTTTCTCCAATATGCAGGAGAGTTGCATATTTATGTATTAAGAAGAAATGAACATAGATGTTCGGGTACAGACTCTAGTGTGATACAAGACACACCCACACCTGCCTAGGCAGAAACAACCATATGTCGTAGCCCTGAAGTACTCCGACTACTCGCTAATGAAACAACCTAATTGCCTAGCACCCGCGAGCACCCACACGTATGCTTCCTGCCTGATGCGGTATGCTTCCTGCCTGATGCGCTGAATCAGCTCCTGTATGCTAGACGAGTGATCACTGAAGAGTCTCTCGTTTCTCTCTTTCCAAATGTTCCACGAGATGAGCACGAATACGGAGTCCAACCCCTTCTTCTTTCCTCTTGGTTGTTGATTTCGCAGTGATCTCCACCATCCCTGAATCGTGTACTCAGGAGCAGCAAACAAGCATTGCCCTCCCCTTCCCGAGACCACTTCCCAAAATGCTTGCCTAGAGAAGCAGCAGTTCACCAGTAGATGAGCTCCGGTCTCGGCCACTTGATCACACAGCCAGCAAACCTCATGGGACTCAAGACCATGTCGCCGACGGCGGTCTGCCGTCCAAAGGCGTCCCTTCGACGCAAGCCACATGAAAAATTTCACCCGAGGAGGACCCAAGTCTTCCATATCCGCAGCGCCCCGTTCATTCGAATGCTTCCTTCGTGCAGCTTCTTATATGCTGACTCTGCCGTGTAAATCCCGTTTGATGTCCACCTCCAACGGCAAATGTCAGGACCACTACCCAGCTGCACTGCTTGAACCCGTTCGCGCGGACTAATGTAGTCCAGGAGAATTGGAACAGTGAGTTTTCCTTGGATATCCCTGATCCATCTCTGTTCATGTAAGGCTTGCGCCACTGTTCTGTTGTTTTTCACCCTCTCAGAGATGATCCCATGAAGCGTTGGTGCAAAATCAGCGATTGATTGTCCACCAATCCATGCATCAGTCCAGAATAATGTCCTTTCTCCGTCTGAAGAAAGCGAGCAGCTCCGGTTCAAATTGTATTTTAAGTTCAGACCGAGCTCGATCAGCACCTGTCCTTTGCAACCACAGTCATCTGGTTCTCAGGGCCAAGCCAGCAAGTTTGAAATCCAAAATCCCCAATCTACCGTACGCAATTGGTGCTCCTGTTTTCTCATCCCAAATTTGGGGGGCCAAATTTAGGGGTATGATGTCACTTCGTAATCATTGCGTCACTGTAGCATTTCGTTTGTATGTGTGAAAAATTATCCAAAAATTAATTAATTAGGCTCAAAATATTCGTCTCGCAGAATACAACAAAAATGTGCAATTAGTTTTTGATTTCATCTACATTTAGTACTCCATGCATGTTATGGCATTTTGATGTGACGAGAATCTTCTTTTTGCATAGTGAACTTTGGGGTTGCTTTTTGGAACTAAACAAGGCTTATCCATAGGAAAATTCTGAGACCGTGTTTTTGCTGCTCATGGCGCTCACATTTAAGGCATGTTTGGTTTAGACCCTGAGAAAGCTGCTCGGTGATCTTAGGCGTTGGATTTCGATGATCTGGGGCTGGATGGACCTGCCTGGCCGGAGAGCTACCTGGCAGGCAGCAACCAAACAGGGCCTTAGCACGTGCACTCAAACTGTATTCATGTTTTTCTCGACTTATATGTTGCTGACCCATTCACAAATCTCTCAACCAATTTATTCTTTAAACGAACTTACTAAATAAACTAACTTATCTCTAAGAGTTGGTTGAGGACGGGAGAGGCTTGCACGCCGTGAGAGTATACATCGGCCTTCTTCCCGCGCCGGCTTAGCCTAATCCCCACGTGACGCCCTAGCTATTGCCTATTGCACAATGAAAACAACTTTATTTATTGGATGAGTTGCTATATATTTTCATTTAATTTAGGCTACTGCATTGTATTGTGCAGATTTATTAAGTGACAGGAATGGCAAATTATTAATAAATTAAAGATGAGAGACAAGAAAGCCGAGTTTTGTACAAGATGCTGCTTCCGCATGACACTAAAAGGGGTCTTTAGTCCCGTTGTAGCCTCCAACCGAGACTAAAGGGCCCCAGCGGCTAGTTGGAGCAGGGGACCGTGGAGACCTTTAGTTGCACCCAACAACCGGGACTAAATGTGGGCCTTTAGTCCTGGTTGCAGCCTACACCGAGACTAAAGTTCCCCTCCCAACGGCTTCTTGGGCATGGGGCCATTTAGTTTCGGTTGGCGCTCCAACTGGGATTAAAGTGAGCCATTTAGTCTCGGTTTGACGCTCCAATCAGGACTAAGAGCTCAGACATCAACCAGGACAAAGGCCCCATGCCAGAGCCGTTGATTTGAAACTCCATTAGTCCCGGATCCGATTTCATTATTTACCGGTTAATTAACAACCACGTACCTTGATCGTTTTGTTGTTAAGCGACTTTGAAGAGAGACAAAAGAAAATTATGATACTTCATGTATGCAGGAGTTTCTACACATCAACAGATCGAATGCTCTTGTACATTATTGCCTTGGTTTCTCTGTTTGTTAGTGTAATCAACGGAACTGCACCGAACCCTGTGCGTTTGTCGGAGCTGTGCGAACGGCTGGGCCGAGTCGTTGGGCGGCCCTCCTGGTTGCCCGTGCCTGAATTCGCACTCAAGGCGGTGCTTGGTGAAGGTGCTTCTGTGGTAATAAGCATTTCTATATGACCACACATGCATCGTTTCGGTGCATGATCAAAAATAAGTTACTACTTTTCGCCGCAGGTCTTGGAAGGACAAAAGGTTCTTCCGGTGAAGGCCAAGGATCTGGGCTTCTCCTACAGATACCCTATGTTCAAGACGCTCTCAAGGCCATTGCGCGAGACTTGTAGATTGACGATGATCAACTTACCTGATCACTGCAAGAAACGTATATGGTGTAAGATAGATGATGCGTGCACCGCACCTTTTGTATATATAGAGCTTCGCTAGCGCTACACCAATCTTTTTTTTTTCGTTTTTGCATAAAATGCACTTCTTAATGCAAACGACACGCAAAAGCTCTGCGCGTGGTCGGGAAAAGGGGCAAAATTTCTTTCAACGAAAAACCATTGCTCCCCCTCCCCGCTAAATAGTACTCTCTTCGTTTTATAAATCATTTGTCTTGTCTTAATTAAGTGAAACTTGTTCAGTTTTAACAACCAATATATGCTTTATTTTCCAGTCTAATCCATACATACTGGGATGGAATAGGCCGGTTTATCTCAGCATGGCCTTATGTGTGTAGAAATTTGGAAAATTGACAACCAATTCGTGATAATAAACAAGAAATACATGACAAAATCATATCTAGGTGGTGTAGCTCACTCCGGCCTCGTCGGTGGTTCGAGATGCATGGTCACTTGGGCTAGACCGGTATGGCGTACTTATGAGTACTGACGTGTTAGTGTAGATCCTCAAATGAATTTAAACCCTGTGTTATTAGCCTTCTATATGTATTTACCCACATGTGGCGAACCTGGGTTTTTTATTGACATCACGTAATATACCAGAATGTTACATGACGACTACATGAGTTATCTGTTAAAGTTTTTTTTAATCAGCGATCGTACCCACATGTGGCGAACCTGGGGTTTTTATTGACATCACGTAATATACCGGAATGTTACATGACGACTACATGAGTTATCTGTTAAAGTTTTTTTTAATCAGCGATCGTATGATGTCTTATTAGCTAGATGTCCTTTTGGACATGTGCTTTTTTTATTATGGTCGCGTCGGTTTTTAAGAAGTGTGGACTAGTGCATTCTCAATTGAGGATGACTGAAGTCGGAAATAAACTTTCCATCGTATAAAAAAATAAGGCAACAAATCTGAAACATGAAGTTACTATTGTTCCTGCTAATTGTCTGCACTACTGCATAGATCTGGGACATTCCACCGGGTTGACATTCGTGTTTCCCACCAAACCAGTGGTCGGATTAATAAACCCCTCTGCATGCATGTGTGGCCTCTTATAGTAGTTGCACACAATCCCACATAAAGGCTTAGGCCTTGTTTAGATGGAGAATAGGGGGTGGGGATTTGGGGGTTTGGGGTCACTTCGTAATCATTGCGTCATTGTAGCATTTCGTTTGTATGCGTGAAAAATTATCCAAAAATTAATTAATTAGGCTCAAAATATTCGTCTCGCAGAATACAACAAAAATGTGCAATTAGTTTTTGATTTCATCTACATTTAGTACTCCATGCATGTTATGGCATTTTGATGTGACGAGAATCTTCTTTTTGCATAGTGAACTTTGGGGTTGCTTTTTGGAACTAAACAAGGCTTATCCATAGGAAAATTCTGAGACCGTGTTTTTGCTGCTCATGGCGCTCACATTTAAGGCATGTTTGGTTTAGACCCTGAGAAAGCTGCTCGGTGATCTTAGGCGTTGGATTTCGATGATCTGGGGCTGGATGGACCTGCCTGGCCGGAGAGCTACCTGGCAGGCAGCAACCAAACAGGGCCTTAGCACGTGCACTCAAACTGTATTCATGTTTTTCTTTGATCTACATGGCCTCTTGATGCACTAAACTATCAAAACATGTGCACTTCCACCCTCAACACTCCCATAACAAGGTCCCTTCATATCTCAAGGGTATAACCAAAAATGCGAAGAAACACAATTGGCACACTCCTCGCACTATTTCAATCATCGCATCGCCCGCTACCTATCATATTGTACAACAAAAGTGCAACCTTTTGTTGAAATCTATCTAAATCTTGAATGCTCAAGCAACTCTCACCGCCACAAATCGGAGATTTCATGAGGCATGCCATTTTCATGAGAGTATTTAACAACTCTCATGAAAATTTGAATTTTCGCGGAGGTGCTTGAAAAACTCACGAAAATGTATTTTCCTGAAGGTATATATGGACCGCCATGAAAATGGACAGTTTTCGTGAAGGTGTCGCAAAAACTCTCACGAAATCAATGTAGATTTCATGAAGGTGCTAAGAAACACTCACGGAATGCTATTTTCATGAAGGTATCTGTGAACTGTCACAAAAAAATTATTTTATCCTGAACATCAACTCTCATGAAATCTGTAGGGTGACCATAGACTCTCATGGAATATTGTATCGCCATGTGAGTAGAAAAAACACAAAGGGAAATTACAAAGGCATGTTTGGTTTAGACCCTGAGAAAGCTGCTCGGTGATCTTAGGCGTTGGATTTCGATGATCTGGGGCTGGATGGACCTGCCTGGCCGGAGAGCTACCTGGCAGGCAGCAACCAAACAGGGCCTTAGCACGTGCACTCAAACTGTATTCATGTTTTTCTTTGATCTACATGGCCTCTTGATGCACTAAACTATCAAAACATGTGCACTTCCACCCTCAACACTCCCATAACAAGGTCCCTTCATATCTCAAGGGTATAACCAAAAATGCGAAGAAACACAATTGGCACACTCCTCGCACTATTTCAATCATCGCATCGCCCGCTACCTATCATATTGTACAACAAAAGTGCAACCTTTTGTTGAAATCTATCTAAATCTTGAATGCTCAAGCAACTCTCACCGCCACAAATCGGAGATTTCATGAGGCATGCCATTTTCATGAGAGTATTTAACAACTCTCATGAAAATTTGAATTTTCGCGGAGGTGCTTGAAAAACTCTCACGAAAATGTATTTTCATGAAGGTATATATGGACCGCCATGAAAATGGACAGTTTTCGTGAAGGTGTCGCAAAAACTCTCACGAAATCAATGTAGATTTCATGAAGGTGCTAAGAAACACTCACGGAATGCTATTTTCATGAAGGTATCTGTGAACTGTCACAAAAAAATTATTTTATCCTGAACATCAACTCTCATGAAATCTGTAGGGTGACCATAGACTCTCATGGAATATTGTATCGCCATGTGAGTAGAAAAAACACAAAGGGAAATTACAAAGGAACTAGTTTATCTTGTATTTATCTTGCATGATTAATATTTAAACACATTTGAAGAATTCACATTAATTCAATGAATTAAATTTGTGTGCATGGAAATGATCTAGACTAGTTTATTTAAAATTAAATCTATGACATACGTAACACCCCGGTATAAGTTTAAATTATAGAATTGATGTGTAAATAACAAAAGACTTGTGTTAACAATGCAATTATTTTCTTGCTTAATGAAGGTTGGTACTTGAACCACTACAAGTCTAATATTAAATTCATGTTGCTCTCAGCCACACACACACAAAAGTGCGTGGACACAAAAATAGGCAAGGTCCGCGCGCAGGAGGCGCCTCACCACGCATACATGCATGCGGTCGACCGTACCGATCGATCGTTGAGAGATAGCCTGCCTTGTTCGTATGTGTATATATGATGATCCATTCATTATCCCGGTCGAGATTGCTTAGCTAGCTTCCAGCAAGAGGGACGCCTATATCCTGTCGTGTTGCCCGGTCGCCCGCGTAGGTACGGTGAAGGATCGACGAATTAATTTGAAGTTAAGAGACATAGCTAGGTAGCGATGCCGACAGCAGCGAGGCGGAGGACGCCGGCGGCGGCGATAGCGTTTCTCCTGCTGCTGCTACTGGTGGCGTCGACAGCGATGGCGCATTTCCAGGTCGGCGACGTGGACGAGTACTGGACGAAACGCACGCAGGAGGCCCGCCTCAGGAACCGCGCCGCCGGGGCAGCGATCAACGACCTCATCTCCGGTGCCGCACGCTTCCACGCCAACGTCGATGCGCGCGTATATGGCCGGCGCTCCAACCTGCAGGATGTCGAAGAGCCCAAGCCGACCGAAGCAGAAGCACAAGCTGCTGCCGCTGCTCAAGGTGTTGGTGGCCATTAACCCATGCACCTTCAGTACCAACCAACATCGAACTTTGATTTGATTTGGTTTGGTTTGAGACTGCACGCACCTATGGCGATCTGGATCCTTGTTGGATTAATTATTATTAAGTGTATTTATTAATTATATCATATGTAAGCATGCATATCATCCAGATATTATTTTTTAATGTATACTGTATAATTGTTCCATCCATGGACGTGTGACTGCAGCTAGCTAGGCGCAACAATATATATACATACTTCGTGTATATTTAGATCTAGGAAGGAGCATGCGTGTCAGTAGTATATACGTCTCCGATCCCGTGGGCATGTACTACAACGATTCTACTACATACATTTATTTTTGTACTAGTCTACGTTGCTATGGGCAACAAAAAAAATTCATACATTAGCTTATCATGAAGCTAATTGTAAAATATCCGTAACTTCAACATCAGAAAACTCGTTAATTATCTTTTATCTTTCTTCTGTTTCAACACGATGTGCTTATGTTTACAAACAGTTGTTTTTGGGTTCAGAGCTTATCTGAGAAGACCCGTGTTATTTTCCTGAGCTGTCCACCTCTGAATGAGGAGATGCTTCGTACATCAACCAGGTAGGAAAGGAGCCTATCTAGGCTTTGTTGCAATATACTCCCTCCGGTACCGTATTAGAAGTCATTTATGACAGTGACAAGGTCATCAAAGCACAACTTTGACTCTACTTTTCTATAAAAATATTTCTTGAAAAATTATATATGTATATTTTTATGAAAGTAATTTTCAAGATCAATCTATTTATATGATTTTTACATTTCCAAACTCAACGACTTAAATGTTATTCATGATTTATATTCTCAATGTTTGACTCAAACCTTGTCCAAAACGATTTTTAATACGATATCGGAGAGGGTATGCGAGGCATTGGTGTCCTGACTCTATCCTGCGTCGCGGCTGTGTTTCTTTGGGGTGGAAAGATTTTTCCACCCCCGTTTGACCAATAATTTTTCCACCCCCGTTTGACCAATAATTAATGGTATTAAATAAAGTCAGTTTACAAAACTACTTTCACAACCCCGGATTAATTCACGAGACAAATCTAATAAAGCATTTGACCGCACGATCAGAGGATGGTTACTGTAGCATTACTGTAATAAATTATGAACTAATTAGGCTCATTAGATTAATCGCGCAAAGCTACACTCATCTCTAAAAAGGTTTTACAAATAGATTTTATTTAATACTCCATGCATGCAAGATTCTGTTTGAAAAAATATTTCCGTTTTCCAACGAGACATGGTCGGGCTCTCCAACCAAACCTGTCGTCTGTACTCGGACGCCTGTGTAGCTCTGTGCAAAGAGATGAATCTGAAGGTGGTTGATCTGTGGCATGCGATGCAGAGGACGAAGGACTGGATGACGGCGTGCTTTACGTGAGTGAGTTTGTTGTTCCTACCACTACTAATTATTATTTTTTTTAGTAAATAAATCCTGAATGTAGTGGTAATTTTATTTTTTTTGCACCGATGGGCTGCATCTGTCTGAAGAGGGGAGCAACATCGTGGTGGAAGAGACCCTGAAGGTGCTCAAAGAGGCAGGCGGATTGGGATCCATGCCTGCACTGGAAGGCATTGCCGACAGAGTTCCCGGAGGACTCGCCCTACGACCTCGTCTCCACCAGCGGCGCCGCCACACGTGAACCCTCGGAGTGGACCATCCACAGGAAGATACCATGGGACTGATGACTGAATGGTGGCTTTGGATCTGATTGGTTTGACTCCATAGCCACTGAGATCATCCATCCATAGACCTCCCTGCCGTCGAGGACCTCGTCCGCGAGCTTGCGGTACAGCCGCTCGTGCAGCGACAGCGGGACGCCGGCCGCGGCCAGCAGGTACGCGTGCACCCGAACTCCATTGCTCTGGCGTCGCTGCAGCTCCCCCATCGCCTTCCGCATCTGCTCCGACGTCGCTGCAACTCCTCCCCATCGCCTTTCGATGTTCCGCATCTGCGCTGCTGCTGGAGCTTTCCACGCCGCCACTAACGCAGATCCCTTCCGCGAACGGGTTGCAGAAGCTTTCCTCTCGCGAGATGCCTCCACCTTCAGCAACTCTTGCGCAAAAGGGCTCCAGAGCTCTTTGAGGGCGTGCTATGGAGGATCTGGGGGAGAAGGGCGCGTTGAGAAGGATTTGGAGGACATGGGCGGGCTGATTTCGCGCCAAAGGGAGATTACCACGCGCGCACGCTCGCGCATTAGATCCTTGCCGCCGTCGACAACCGGCATCTCCTCGGTACAACGCCCTCGTCGTATCGCCTGGGAGCACGCGCTCCTACCGTAGATGGATGAGACGACGGCACCGCTCTCTCTCCTTAATTAATCCCTGCCACATCAGCTGTTTTGTCTCGGGTTAACGCGAGTCGACGGCAGCCGTTGTACTTGCCCTTATTAGACATGAAAAATTAATTATTTTTTCATGGCTATCATGCGGTGTAGCTACAATATGTATCTCAGTCACATACTATTTACTAATTTTATATTGGCGGCATGGCTGCATTTATGCATTATGAATGATGATTTGTGGTAGGCACGCTTTGTAGCGGCAAGAGGGCCTTTTTTTT
>OAMR01001236.1:65469-89615 GCA_900205405.1 Echinochloa crus-galli
ATTTTCAGCGTCGAACTCCATCATTGAGGAGGCCAAGGACACCGTAGGATCGTTTGCGCCCGGACTCCCGTATTTCATGGTAGCCAAGTAACCAAGGGAGGTAGCCGACAGCACCGGACCGTGTGAACGAGCGAATCATGGCTGTTAGCACACGAAAAATGAGGCTGGTTCGCTAAAATGAGGGTAATTTTCTCGTTTGGTGTCCGATTTTAATTATTTTTTTGTGGAGAGCTAAAGCATAGAAAATCACCCTGAAAATCAAATGACAAAAAATAGACCATGATGAAATTTTCTAAAAAATATGAACACTTATATAGGAATGATATAGCCCTTCGGGTATCTCCAATATTCGACACGCACGCTATCTTCAGCGTCGAACTCCATCATTGAGGAGGCCAAGGACACCGTAGGATCGTTTGCGCCCGGACTCCCGTATTTCATGGTAGCCAAGTAACCAAGGGAGGTAGCCGACAGCACCGGACCGTGTGAACGAGCGAATCATGGCTGTTAGCACACGAAATATGAGGCTGGTTCGCTAAAACGAGGGTAATTTTCTCGTTTGGTGTCCGATTTTAATTATTTTTTTGTGGAGAGCTAAAGCATAGAAAACCACCCTCAAAATGAAATACAAAAAATATACCATGATGGAATTTTCTAAAAAATACAAACACTTATATAGGAATGATGTAGCCTTCGGGTATCTCCAATATTCGACATGCACGCTATCTTCAGCGTCGAACTCCATCATTGAGGAGGCCAAGGACACCCTAGGATCGTTCGCGCCTGGACTCCTGTATTTCATGGTAGCCAAGGAACCAAGGGAGGTAGCTAACAGCACCGGGCTGTGCGAACGAGCGAACCGTGGGTGTTAGCACACGAAAAATGAGGCCGGTTCGCTAAAACGAGCGTAATTTTCTCGTTCGGTGTCCAATTTTAATGAATTTTTTTTTGTGGAGAGCTAAAGCATAGAAAATCACCCTGAAAATCAAATGACAAAAAATAGACCATGATGAAATTTTCTAAAAAATATGAACACTTATATAGGAATGATATAGCGCTTCGGGTATCTCCAATATTCGACGCGCACACTATTTTCAGCGTCGAACTCCATCATTGAGGAGGCCAAGGACACCGTAGGATAGTTCGCGTCCAAACTCCCATATTTCATGGCCAAGGAAGCAAGGAAGGTGGCCGATAGCACCGAGCTGTGCGAACAAGCGAACCGTGGATGTTAGCACACGAAAAATGAGGCCGGTTCACTAAAACGAGCGTAATTTTCTCGTTTGGTGTGTCAGCACCGTGTACCTCACCACTAACCCGGTTCAGCATCTGCGGGCGAAGCATGTGGAGATCGACCTGCACTTCGTTCGTGACCGGGTTGCTATCGGCGATGTTCGGGTTCTCCATGTCCCGACCACCTCCCAGTTTGCCGACATCTTCACCAAGGGTCTACCCTACTCGACGTTCTCGGAGTTTCGCTCCAGCCTCAACGTAGCAGGTGGCTAGTTGTGGCTGCGGGAGGTCTTGTGTGTGTATGTTAGGCTTTCTTTGTTGTCCAGTCTTGAACTCCGCTACGCCGGTAGTTCAGACTGCGGGGGTGTTGGTGTACATGAGTATGGCCCATATGGCCTGTGTAGTATAAGGCCCATGAGGCCCATGTACAGCTAAGTATATATATCTACCCTTCTAGGGTTGGAGGAATACATTGAACCATTTCCTCCTACAAAAACCCATTTGAGCCCAATAGCTTCCCTGCCTCGAGGAAGCTCTGTCAGAGACCAAGTCTTGTTGTCTTCAATCGATTTCAGCTCCTCCTCCATGGCTTCGCCAGCAAGCCTCCTCCTTTGCTTGTTTCACAGACGCCGACTCCTCGGCACTGACAGACAACAATCTCCCAGAAACTAAAACACGCTCTGCCTGGCCTGGCAGCGTACCTAATCCCACGACGTCCTCCATGGCCCGGAACCGCAGTGGCGCATCCTCATCATGTTCAGCATCTAGCTCCTCATCAGGATTTGGAGGTGGGGACACGAACTGCATACCTTCTGGTGTTGTCGTTGCTGTTCCAGAGCCGCCCTACCATGCTGGAGTAGA
Source organism: Echinochloa crus-galli (assembly GCA_900205405.1). Lineage (NCBI taxonomy): Eukaryota > Viridiplantae > Streptophyta > Magnoliopsida > Poales > Poaceae > Echinochloa > Echinochloa crus-galli. The sequence continues at coordinate 67,564 of OAMR01001236.1, forward strand.
GGCCCGCTGGTTCTTGGGCTTAGTTGGGCACTCACGAGCCCAATGGCCATTTTTCCCACATCGCTGGCACTCATCCCGGTCGATGGGCTTACCATCCTTGTTGACCGGCCCGTGAGAAGACAGCCCAGCGCCGCCACGCCCGCGTCCGCGCCGTCCCCTGCCGCGGCCGCCGGAACTCCCGCTCCCGGCGCCGGCGGAAGATTCTCCATCTCCGCGCTTCTTTCTCCGAGACTCCCACTCCTCCGCCGTCATGTACAGCTTGCCGTCGTGGTGAAGAGTCGCCGGAGTATCGTCGAAGGAGTCCTCCGACACCTTGAGCCTCCCGGTCAGATCCGCCACTGAGAGCTTGGAGACGTTGATGAGCGTGCGGATCGCCACCACCATCTGCTGATGCCTCGCCGAAACGCTCCGCAGCATCTTGAGCACGATGTGCTTGTCTTCCAGCTCCTCCCCAAGGGTCTGCAGGGAGGCCTGCATCCCCGTGAGGTGGAGCGCGAATTCCTCCACCGTCTCGCCGTCCTTGAACGCGGCGAGCTCAAAATCCCGGCGAAGCTTCTGAGCGGTGTTCTCCTTGACCCGCTTGTCGCCGACGCGCATGGTGGCGATGCTGTCCCATGCCTCCTTCGTCGTCTCCTTGTCGGAGATCGCCCTTGCCAACTCGGGCGGCACGGCAGTGCAGAGCGCGTCAAGCGCCATCATGTCTTCTTGATCATCGACGTCGCAGCCGTCAATCGCGTGCCATAGCCCGCGAGCCTTGAGCTTCACCTTCATCAACCACGCCCAATCGGAGTAGTTTGATTTGGTGAGGACGGGTTAGCTACTCCCGATCCCCACCTCACGAACCAACTTCTGGAGCACCGCGGCGCCCTTGGTGTCACTCCCGCCCGCGCCATCAGCAGGCTTCTTGTCACCGTTCTTCTTCGGCTACGATGGCTGTGAACTCGACATCGCCCACTCGATCGCACAATCGCGGTTCCACCAATGATACCGCGCAACGATCGATCCCTGAACCGTTTCTGGCTCTGATGCCACTAGCGTTCGCCGGAGAAGCGACGGTCTTGCACGTCGCCGGCGAACTCCCTGCGCACACACAAGCTCAGGCGACACTGGAACTCCAAGAACACAAGTACACGATCTTGTTTTGGTGCTGCAATGATAAAGTCATATCATGCCCCAGAACAGGGGGGCGCTTCTTTCTTTAAAGAAAACACCCACGCATGCAAAGATTAACCAGTTTCTCCTATATTGGGCATTCCATCAAACAACATGCCCGCACAACCAGAGCTCAGATTCGATCCAAAGAACAGGGGGGGGGATATGACAGAGCCAAAAATGGATTCTTTACCGAAGTGCTCACCATGCATCCACCATCCAACACCTCCTCAGGAAGAATAGGCGAGCTCCCAGGTCCCAGCTGCGAGTACAGGGCAAGGGCCCGGAGGGCGTGCGCTTAAGTAGAGGAAGACGAAGCAGTAGCTTTGAAGGGAAGCGTGCCTACGGAGCCACGCAAGGGGTGTGGTGAGTGGAGACCTCCGCGCGCGGTTCAGATGGCCATCGGGGTGATGACTTCGACCGGCGGCCGTCAGGGCGCGTTGGCAGCGCGCGGGCGCCGACACGTGGGGTCCGCTGAGCGGCACTGTCACCTTATCCGCCTCGTTTGGATTTTTTTTTCTGCCGGCGTCCTAATCATGGAGCAAAAGCGAACCAAGGAGGCGAGGAACAAGTTGGGGAGCCGTATCTTTGGTGCATTGTCATCCTGTCCCGGGCTCCCGGCCGCTCCCGTGTCTTGAACCGTGTCTGTCGTCGGAGCTTCCAGAGTTAGATTCTCTCCTCGGGTGAATTTAGGAGGAGTTCTGTCCAGCAGTTTTTCAGTGAAAAGTGATTATCTGTTGATTCTAAGAAGTGATTCTCTAAAATGAACTGAGGGCTGAGAGCTTAGCTTCTCTTAATTCTGTGAATGATTGTCCATCCTGATTTTAATAGTTTAGGCCAGGGAATTAAAGAGAATCGCTTTCGGTCATAGAATCACTTCTCTCAGAGAATCAGCTCCCACAGAGAATTAGAATTAGATAAAGCTCTACCAAATATGACTTAATAAATCTGGAGATATTGAGTACACTAAATAGATGAACCAGCATGTAAATACAGCCAAACAGGGTATCCATTAGAAATATTTATTTGGTGATCTCATTCATCAAGCAAACCAAAGCAGTGAACTGTGTGCTAGTATATGGTTTGCAAGATGACGAAGTGCAGATTATAATACAAATGTTGCAGCCAAGTGGGTGTCACAGAGCACGCTTGGCCCAGATTGAGGTACCCAGCCCAATATTAAAAGGAAATGGGACATGATTATTGGATTACTGAAAGGGGGAGTCTCAACCTGCTGACCCTTTTTTTGGTTTAAAGGGGCGTATTTTATTTATATGCGGAATCAAAGGACAGGTGATTCATACAGAGAGGTCAGTTACCAATCTAGATTTATTTTCATATTTTTTTCGTGGCCTTATTTGTGTCTTTCACTATATGATCTAGAATAATATCATATATACCTTGTATGTGTCTTCAGGCATGAGTGATACTTGATCAAACCAAACAACTCCTTTCTTGTTAGTTGTTATTTGAAGCCTTGATGTTCTATTGGTTCCTTTAGCAACCAATTTCTGCTCCACTTTTGTCCAATTTGATGTACCAGAAACTCTGCAACAAGCAATCCTTTCAGCTATTGTGCATAAACAAATACTTTCTCTGATCCCATCTCAATATTGGGAGAAAAGATACTAACATTATTGTAGCTGAAGCAAGGTTTTGCGACCCATCAGAGCTTGTTAGTGAAACTGTCAAGTCTGTTGTTTCTGATGACTTAACATACATAACAAGATTGTAGGACTTTCCATCTTCTATGTTCTGTAAGTTAACATTATAGAAAGAAAATAGTGGACAAGGTTGGGAAATAGTGGAAAAGGTTAGAAAACAGAACATGTACTTAATATCTTCCTAACATCAGAGCATGAAAGTTGAAAGATAACACCTACTAAACAATACAGAGAAAATCCACTGAATATCTTCGTAACATCAGAACATGAAAGGTAACAAGGTAACACCTACTAAACAATACAGAGAAAATCCACAGAGCTCTGATGGTAGTAATACCTAATGCTAGTCCTTCAGCATTGCTATTGTTACTGTAATTGGGAATTGGCAGAGTATGGCAAAATACAAATCACATAGCATATAACTACCTAAGGCTACAACAGCATGATACAATTTTTTATATTAAGAAAATAGTTTTGATGGAACTATCCATTTCTCATACTGATACCAACATGCAATATATGATAAAGTCATATCATGCCCCAGAACAGGGGGGCGCTTCTTTCTTTAAAGAAAACACCCACGCATGCAAAGATTAACCAGTTTCTCCTATATTGGGCATTCCATCAAACAACATGCCCGCACAACCAGAGCTCAGATTCGATCCAAAGAACAGGGGGGGGGATATGACAGAGCCAAAAATGGATTCTTTACCGAAGTGCTCACCATGCATCCACCATCCAACACCTCCTCAGGAAGAATAGGCGAGCTCCCAGGTCCCAGCTGCGAGTACAGGGCAAGGGCCCGGAGGGCGTGCGCTTAAGTAGAGGAAGACGAAGCAGTAGCTTTGAAGGGAAGCGTGCCTACGGAGCCACGCAAGGGGTGTGGTGAGTGGAGACCTCCGCGCGCGGTTCAGATGGCCATCGGGGTGATGACTTCGACCGGCGGCCGTCAGGGCGCGTTGGCAGCGCGCGGGCGCCGACACGTGGGGTCCGCTGAGCGGCACTGTCACCTTATCCGCCTCGTTTGGATTTTTTTTTCTGCCGGCGTCCTAATCATGGAGCAAAAGCGAACCAAGGAGGCGAGGAACAAGTTGGGGAGCCGTATCTTTGGTGCATTGTCATCCTGTCCCGGGCTCCCGGCCGCTCCCGTGTCTTGAACCGTGTCTGTCGTCGGAGCTTCCAGAGTTAGATTCTCTCCTCGGGTGAATTTAGGAGGAGTTCTGTCCAGCAGTTTTTCAGTGAAAAGTGATTATCTGTTGATTCTAAGAAGTGATTCTCTAAAATGAACTGAGGGCTGAGAGCTTAGCTTCTCTTAATTCTTTGAATGATTGTCCATCCTGATTTTAATAGTTTAGGCCAAGGAATTAAAGAGAATCGCTTTCGGTCATAGAATCACTTCTCTCAGAGAATCAGCTCCCACAGAGAATTAGAATTAGATAAAGCTCTACCAAATATGACCTAATTTGAAACCGCCAGCTACCACTAATTAACAATTAGCAGCGGTAGCCAATTTACGAGTTAAGTTTGATTAGAGTATTGAGGAAGAAGAAACAGTGTCATCACTAGTAATAGGAACAAACCTATGTGCTAATCTACAACCTGGGTGTAGCGAAAATTCTACACCCAGCAAAAATTACTGGAGTAATTACTACTACGCGCGATTACTGAACACCCCTACCAGTGAGCGTGGTTTAGTAATCTCGCGATTTAGTTCAGCAATTTTTGATCGGTTTGGTCAGTAATTGACTGTTGGGTTGGATGTAGAATAGAGGTACAAATACAAATTTCTTTATTTATTGTTTGATGTGGCGCACGAAATGGGGATGTGTGCTATAAATGACTTGCATTGGTGAAGCTAGCACTCAACAGCAAATAAAGGGGATGTCTTGTAGCTAGGCGGGCCTGTCGTCGTCTTTCATAAATACTAGATGAGTACACAAGAAAAGACAGTAGTCACATGTACGTGTTGTTGAGGATGATGATCAAATCAAGGATGTTTTGGCATATGCATGGGTTGCATGCATTACATTTGGGAGCACGCTACCATTCAGGCCCTGTTTTAGATTGACCTCCCAACTCTCTATTCACCCGTCACATCGTCTTCTCTCACAGCGCGCGCGCACACACACACGATCCAATACACTCTTCCGGCACTAGTATTAATACACAACTTCTCAACCTTTTTAGTACCGTGCCTATCAGACAGCAACTCTTGTTGATGAGGATGATGATCAAATCAAGGATGTTTTGGCATATGCATGGGTTGCATGCATTACATTTGGGAGCACGCTACCATTCAGGCCCTGTTTTAGATTGACCTCCCAACTCTCTATTCACCCGTCACATCGTCTTCTCTCACAGCGCGCGCGCGCACACACACGATCCAATACACTCTTCCGGCACTAGTATTAATACACAACTTCTCAACCTTTTGTCACCAACTGCAACTAAACAACTCCTCAGTCATATGGATGGATCCACTAGTACGTCTAATATAATGTTGAGTCGAGAGTAGTGGAGATGGAGTGTATTTTTGAACACTAGCTGTGTGACTGACAAAATAATTTGAGGTCGTTTTGCTGTCCCTAGCTACTAGCTCAGCTACGTACGTGTGCAGCAGGCAGATAGAATGAAATGTGAAGCGTGACGCTATGGGTTTGCATACCGCTTAGCTCCAAACGCGTCGACGACGGTTGGATATGGATCGCGATGACAAGTAGTGGTGGTGGTGGGTTAACCGTCCGTCCATGTGCACGCGCTACTCGATCATATACGGAGTATATGTGTCGCATGCACTACTCATCCAGCACGCCACCACTCCTGAGTTATGCCATATCGCGATAGATGGGATGTGTGCTACCTTTTATTTGTCACGTTCGGTTGACGGGTGGGAGGTAACCGTGAGAGAAAAATACTACTGGCTGGTCGGTGATCGGTGGCTGTTGCTGATTTGTGCAGACAGAAAATACCGTTGACTGCCTGTTGATCGAATGAACCGCTAAAACCGAAAGAGATCGATGGAGGAGGGGCCGGGTGATGCGATCGATCGAGCTACACGCATCGCTCACACGTACAAGCAAAATGCAAGAAATGTACGTATCCATGCGCCATCAATCATAAATTTTTGCAAAACCTAACTGCACGCCTACGAAAAAAAGCTCCTGCTGCATTGGCTTCTTCCTTTCTTTCTTGCCAAGAAGAAATTCCTTGTAGCAGGCAGCAGCAGCCACCCCCAAAGCACGCACAAGCAGAGCTCGAGAGAGAGAGGAAGAAGAAGGAGAACCATGGATGCTTCGGCCCTCAACAACCAGCGCCTCAAGGCGCTCATGGAGGTATGTTATGTATGCCCCCTCCACCGAGTAGTAGTAAACCTACAAGGCTAGAACAACCTTTGATTTATTGGTACCCCGTCGGCGGCGCATCTCCTTGATCCCCATATGATTTCCCCGCAGTCTGATCTAGTCGACGGCGTTGCTCGATATGTCCTCCGTCCTCGGGCGGGCCTCGGCGGACACCATTTAGTTAATCCACTCGCCGAATTCGCCTTCACCCCTTTTCCATTGTTCTGATTTCTTCGTCGGTCGGTCTGATTAATATAATTACTGGATATTTAATAAGGGAATCTCCTATCAGCTGATAGCGAGAGTACCCACGGATTTGGGGTTTACTAGTATCGACAATATCATGTAACTGCTGCTAAAACCCTTGCAAGGTTCACCAACGTATTTGTCTGCACTGCACTTGTGACAGTGAGATATATCCAGTATAACTGCATTTGACTGATCATCAGTGGAAAAAGGGTCATCAGATCCGTTCATTGTGCAACTGTAGTCAGCCAAGCTGCTGGTTCTGGATTTGACTGATTCCCGGTTTGGGCGTACAAATTATACAGTCCTAGATAACCCTTCCTACATGATGTGTGCAAGGCTGCGTGATAACCTTGCCTTTTCTTAGGTGCAATTTGTGAGCATATAAAAATTTGTAATTGCAGTATGTTGTGGTTGCAAGGTTCTTTGTGTAACATGGTTGAAAAAGTTATTATCTTACAAAAGTAATTTGGGCTTAAACCTAGTAGTTATTGCTGCGCGATTCATTTATTCCTTTGTTGAACTAGTGTTCACCTATTTTCCACTGTACGCATAGCTTTAATTTATAGTGTGCTGGAAATTCCTCTGGATAATGATAGAGATAAATATCTTATCATCTGAGAGCTTGAGAGCTGGAAACTCCGCCTACGTTGTCTCAACATAGCAGGTCCCAAGCCCTGGTAAAGGAGGAGGGTTGTGATCGGCTCGGCGAGCCAATGTAAAACCTAGCCACTCATATGGAGATGAAACCCAAGAGAATCCCGTTGGGGCGTAACCCTCTTAGCGACGCGCCATATCGGAACCCGGGTATGGTGTTAAATGAGCAAGGGCCGGGCCGTCTCCCCCGAGACGCGCCGTGTCGTGGTCTGGGCACGGTGTCAAGTGAGCAAGGACCGGGTCGTCATTTCCTTAGTGGCGCGCTACATCGGCGCCCGGGTGTAGTGAAAAATGAGCAAGGGTCTTTGCACTTCCCTCGACGGGTGCGAAGGGCAAGGAAGCTAGCCGAGCCAACTAGGTTTCGGGTGGGTAGTTGGAACGTAGGGTCTCTAACGGGTAAGTGATCCTTTAATAGGTATTCAGATTAACGCTGTTCTTTACCATATGGACCTTCCCCAGGTCCTAGAGGAAGAGTACGGTGGGTGGGTTAGCCCCAAAATCATGTAAGTAGTAACTTACCTTAATGGCCTCCTGATTTCATCCACACCGAATCCATGAGAACCATCTGAAATATAACCAGAACACTTTATACTTCGTTGCATATGTGATGCAGAGACGATTTCACAGCATATGCCGATGTGTGTTTCCGTGAGTTTGGCGACAGAGTTGCCCATTGGACAACTATGCTCGAGCCAAACATCATGACTCAAGGTGGTTTTGACACTGGAGATCTCCCCCCAAACCACTGCTCATATCCATTTGGCACGAGCAACTGCACAGTTGGGAACTCCACAACTGAGCCATACTTGTTCATACACCACAGCCTACTGGCTCACGCATCAACTGTTAGGCTCTACAAGCAGAAGTACAAAGTGAGCTTTCTGCTCTGGTGATTCTTTTTTCCTTCTCAATTTTATTTACAAAGTTAGGAAAAATTGTTCTGTTGCTTTATTTTTATTTCAGGCTGCACAGAAGGGCATTATCGGCCTGAATATGTACACCATGTGGCTCTATCCATTCACAGATTTAGCTGAAGATATTGAAGCCACTGAAAGAGCAAAAACTTTCTTATTTGGATGGTACGTTGCGTTGTGTTGACTCTACTATTGCCATAGTGCACTAAATTATTAAACAAATTGCTTCTCCGAACTATTTATATTGATGAGTTGCTTCAGGTAAATCCCTGTACCACTGAATAGTTAAAAGCTTGTCCATCATTTTGGTTAAGCATAAAAAATGTTTTCCTATAACTAACTGTTAATGTATATGGTCGTTTCAAAGAATAAGAAGCTTGAGATCCACCGATGGAATTCAGACTGAATAATGATGCATTCAAAAAGAAAAAAGAAAACTGAACTGTTAGTTCACTTCACCCTCGTTCTTAATTGTGACACAAGAATATAACAAACTTCCAGGATCCTGCATCCATTGGTGTTTGGAGATTATCCAGAGATCATGAGGAAGATTGCTGGTTCCCGCCTTCCATTTTTCACCGACTATGAATCTGAGCTCGTTATTAATGCGTTCGACTTCATTGGACTGAACCACTACAGCTCCTTGTATGCGAGCAATCCTCCTAACACATTTGAGGGACCCCTACAGGACTTCACTGCAGACTTGGCCACACTTTTCAGAGGTCCAATATCTGTAGACATTGCTTTGTATGCTCATATGCCTACAAATATTCTAAGGGTTGCCCTGCTTTGTGTCTATTTACAGGTACCAAGTATGACCCTCCTTCTGCAATGGTGAGATGGAGAATTTGTTTTTGATTGAAAATAATAAATATTCAAAACAGCTATTAAGTGTCTTGATTGGTCTACTTGATGCAGATTCTTCCAGGTAAAATGGTAGATCCTCATGGACTAGAGCTCATACTTGAAAATTTCCGGGAAAAATATGGAAAATTGCCGTTTTATATCCAGGAAAATGGTCAGTAGTCCTTGTGGCTAAACATAACTAAATTATAATTTTCATCTCAGAAATTGTTAGTAATGCTGCAGAATTCTGTGCTGATTTGACTTTGCATGGTGTCAGGAGTTGGAGGAGCAGATGACACCCTGGATGATGTGGAGAGGATTGGCTACTTGTCCAAATACATAGCAATCACACTGAAAGCCATCAGGTATTTTAGCAATAAGCATATGTTTTAGAACACAGAAGCACGTGCTAACAGCATTTGGTGTCATTTGCCAATTCTAGGAACGGAGCCGATGTGAGGGGGTACTCTGTATGGTCATTCATGGACCTGTTTGAGATATTCGGTGGGTTCAAGTTGCGTTTTGGCCTTGTTGCTGTCGATTTCAACACTGAAGAACGGAGAAGGCAGATGAGGCGTTCTGCTCACTGGTACTCGGACTTCCTGAAGAACAATGCTGCAATCGAATTGGAATGTGATTTTACGACTAAAATCTCTCATGCTCAAATTTGACCGCTGGTAACTCTTTATGTGAGTTCCCTGGATGGCGCAGTGAACGATCTCTGCTGAGTTCACACATTGTCAGTTGTTATGCTTTGTACACTACCAGTTTTTATTAAGCCCTACAGTGGTAGTTACACGGCTGGATGTTAATAACTATGTGATAATAAAAGCCGTATGACACGATACAGTGCATTAACAAAGCTTTGTCAACTGACGCCCTCAGTGATATGATTTTGAGTAACTACACATCATTTTGGCTTATCTAGATATATAGTTTTTGCGATCATTTCATGAACTGATTTATATACATGTTGGCGACATGACATAGTAGATATAGTTGTCGGTTTTATACATATAACAGGTTTTAAGATGGAATCTAGAAGCATGATTACCTGAAGAAACAAGTGCTAATCAATGTCACAACTGAGAGCTTAAAGAAAGGGCCTAAAGAAATAAACTGCTATGATCGCAGCAAAAAATTCAGGCATTGTGGCCGCCTTTCTGAATCATAGCTGTTCCCAAGATCGCCGTTGGAGAGATGCTTCACTACCCTTGCCAGAGTAGTTCAAAGGCATGAAACTGTGATTTAGTATGAACGATCATAAAACTGTTATTTGAGGACTGAGATAACACAAACATTTTCGAAATGGTGGCCATCGACAATGGAAAGATGGAGAGCATACACAGTTACCACACAATCAACGACGACGTATATATATGTATATTATATGATTGAGTTTGCATGGTCTCTAATCATGTATATATGTTCCTCTTAACACCAATTTGTGGCAAATGTCCACAGCTAGTGATCCACAACACCACCTGTCACTATTACACGACCAAATTAAATTAAGCACGCGCAGAACGGAGGATTCGAGAAGATTTATAAGAAACCCATGCGTCTTTGCCGAATAGCGATAGCTGGCCCATTTGCCGATTATCCAAGCATCATCGGCAACATGTCCCATAGCTTCCCGCGTGGGGTTTGAGCCTTTGCTGTGCTGTACGGGAGAGGCCACGTCACATGTCGTGCCGGTTCGGGATCCGGTACCTCTATCAATATGTGGAACCTAATTTTTATCTTAATTTTTTTAAAAAATAAATTTCTTAATTTTGCCTCCTAGGGCATTGGACTTGGCATTTTACACCCAGCAGAAGAATCATAGCTCGATTATGTATACGGACGGAGAAGTTTCATACTATATGAGCAGCCCGTCTTTAGTCTCTGAGGACACATCACCTCTCTGCCCAAGAAACTAGGCCGAATCACGACAGCTGGGCCACACCGATCATCCGATCATCATTGGCACCGTGTCCCTAGCTCCCCTCATAGGTTTAATCTCCTGTTGTGTTGTACCAATGCAGGGAAGGCCTCGTCTTATGCCGTGCCGGTTCGAGACCTGGGCCTTATTGGCCTTATTTAGTTCCAAAAAACAACGTAGATGAAATTAAAAGCTAATCGCATCAAAAGAATATTCTCATCACATCAAAATGTCGGCACATGCATGGAGTACTAAACGTAGATGAAATCAAAAATTAATCGCATAATTTTGTTGTACTCGGCGAGTTTTGATTAACTTGCAATAATGTGATACAAGGAAGGCACCTACCGTGCTCATTAAGAGTTAGGCCCTTACAGTTAGTGGCTAGCTGCTAGCTAATTTTACAGACTTCATATATAATATGCATACATGTCCTTTCGTGACCTCTGACTTGTTTTCAGGTTGGGTACACTCTAGATTATCTCTCACATATTAACCAGGGAGCTGTGTCAATGCTTGTCCTTTCAGTCTATTATATATGAATGTTAAGCTAAGTATCTACATTAGTTGCTAAGCTAAGTATGTATTCTCCAAATGCTTTGGAAATTAGCTATTGATTGTTGCTAATTCATTTGTTATGCACAGCTGGTACTTGTAGTTAATTTGTTCCTGTTCTTGACCTGCAGTTGAGAAAGTTACACAGACACCCATCCTCTTGTTGCAGCCGGCACTCATGGACTCAGCTTTCATAAGTGTGATATATTAGTTACATAGACACGGTAATGTAGTTAATTTGTTACCTTATGGCTGCTAAAGTGTGAGTATATTGCCCTTCTGATTCTGTTGTGTTTTCTGAAAAATAAGACATTTGCATCTGATTGCATTCATGCAAATATTTTTTACAGCAAGGCATCACCATGTGAGGAAGGAAACAAGGGCCGGCTGAGAGAAAGGAAACTAGAACTGCATTGTCATTCTTTGATAGGGTAATAATAAGTACACTTGCTACTTCACTGGATCTGTGTTTTTGTTTCTTTTGGAACATTACTATAGCTTGTATTCCTGTGAGATATATAATCTTGTATTTCTGTGACAACTGGAGCTGGACATCCTGAAGAAGCAAATCTGTTATGGAGATAACATAAATATGTTCTATTTATGATAAATTTATTTTGCTGGGAATTTGTTCTGGATGTATATGGGCTAAATGTGTTGGTGTATGGGCTATGCCGCCTGATTTGATATATGGGCTTATAATGGGCTGTAATGTTATGCTGAAAAAAAAATCTGAGTGAAAATGCTCTAGGCCCATGTCAAAAATTGAAGTGGGCTTTCTACAAAATAAAATAATTTTTACCATAAAATAAAAAGGCCTTAAAATTGGGCTTGGCTCATAAATGGCTGCTCATTGTATTGCCTTCTTGGGCCATAGAATGTTTTATGACGAACTAAAATGTCACAATGGTGCTGCCACGTCATCTCCATGTCACTGTCATGTCATCCGCACACAAGGTTTAGTGATGTTTTGTATGCCTTTAATGATGAAAAGCTAGCGTCATAATCTAGTGATGAAGCGTCCCCTCAAATGAGAAGACTTAAATGTGATACAAACATCAGTCCCAGGAGGCTGATTCACATTTATTACAACAGATGGTCCATTACCGAACAAACCTACACGGTAGTGGGCACAGACGCGCCACTAACGCGAGGATAAAAACTAGGAACCAAACGGTACAACTAATCATGGCATCATCAGAGAGCTGCGCCATGCGGTTCTTCAAGCGGACGGCCCTAACACACGGGCAAAATTGGGTGCAGAACGCAACTCCTACTCAACGTCTTCGGGAACGAAGTCCGGGTCCTCTTCTGTAAAAGTCGGACTTCTCCCACCATGCTCAGCCACACAGGCGCGAGCTCACTTTGGTATTTCACACAGGAAACATCGTCCGGTTTATCCCCTAATAATAATCATTTTTATCATTTAAACCCATTTCTTTTCAAAGCATTGTCCTCATATTTTATTAAATATTTAATGGATAGTATTTATTTACAAAAGGTAAATTTGTCCTAAGCGGCATTTAGCAATGATTAATTCCCAAACGAAAATGTTCGGAGATTAATCTAGGTCATCAAGGAATATTTATAGCAATCAAGGACTGGCTCACACAAACATGGTTTAGCAATCAGGCATGCAAGTTTTATAAAACAGGCCGGTGGGTTGCATTCATAAAACTGGGATAAATATGCATCAAAGGGTAAGATTGAACTTGCCGTTCTCAAAGCCTTCCGGAAACTCCTGCTCGGGACACTGGCCTTCAGGCTCCTACTCGTAGCACTGCTCTCCTTCGGGTTTTTCCTCAACATGATCTACGACGCACAAACAAGCACACACAATAAATAAAGGAAAGAAAATAAAATAGAGTTTTATTTGCCAAGCTCGCAGAAAGGGAAAATAGGGATTAAATGGAGAGCGAGGAAAAGAATGTCTCATTTAGGAGTGCGATGTATGATTTGGCGGAAGGTATAGAGGAAAGGTGGGTGGTGAAATTTGGGGTCGTTCCGGGTTAAAACGGTGCATAAAATGATGCGTCGTTCGGCGGTTAACGGAGGAAGGGACTCGTTCGGAAAATTACCGAAAATCCCAGGGGCTCATTCGAAAAGTTCTAGGGTGCATTTGTGGTGGTTAGGAAGTTGTAAAGGGGCTTAACTGTGAATACTAAAAGCTGACAGTGTTTAAAATGTAAAAAGAATAATATACAGATGTTTTAAGGGGCTGTTTTATTAAGGCTAGGGGCCTATTTCTAATATTGGCAAAGGGCAGGGGGCGTCGGGTGGATTAAACAGAGAGAGAGAGAGACTTGAGCGGTGGACCGCGGGTGGGAAAAGGAAAAGAGGCAGGGGTTCCGGGCAAAACTGCCCTCTTCTTCCCATCAAACAGAGCGGAGGGGGGGAAAGCAGGAGAGGAGGGCCGGCGGCCGACGGCGGCAGCCAATCCGGCGCCTCGAGCGGCGTTAGTGGGCGGGAAGAGGGGGAAAAGGGCAAGGGCGGCGAGAGGAGTTCAACCATGCACTTACCTCGGGCTGCGGTGGCTCAGGGAAGGCTGCCCACGAGGGCGTGCGGGCGGCGGTGGCAATGGTGCGGCGGTGGGCGAGTTGAGCGAGTGGGGAGGCGAGCAAGATGGCCGGGAAGATAGGGGAGGTGGTGGAGAGGCTCGGGGTCCGATTTATAGGCCGGGAAGGTGGCTTAAGGCGGTGGATCGGCGAAGACGGTCGGCGGCCGGTGGAAAGGAGAGTAATGGCGGCCGGTGCGAACTGAGGGGCACGCGCGGGCGGGGCGGGCGCGTGGGGCGACGTGGCGATGGGTGAGCCAGCTTTCGGCGCGATGGTTGCGGTGTTTGGCGTCGCGGGACACGTGCGGGAGCAGTGGCGGCACAGTGGCCAGCGGCGAGCAGTGCGGCGATGCACAGCGGCGGAGCGGCACGCGTGCGCGGGCGGAGCGGAGGCAGCAGCAGAGCGCGCGGCGGTCGGTGCGCCTCGGGGCGGATAGCAACGCGCGAGGGCTGCTGGCGTGCGGCGGGTCGCGTGGCAGCGGCGAGCAGCGCGGCAGCGTGGCGACGGTCGTCGCGGCGGAAGTTGGAACTTGTCCTTGCTTGCTCATCATCTCTGTTATCTCTTATATTTTATTTTATGTTTGTCGCCTCTGTTTCATAGTATATTTTGTTTTATTTTATTTTATTTTATACATCCATCTCACTTGTTTATAGTATACAATCTTGCGTATATTTTTCGCACGGTAATTTTAGTTCTTTGGTATATTTATCAGATTATCACTTTCACCATCACAAATAATACAGACTGTCCAGTGACTTTTATTGACCATTGTTCAGTGTAATTACCAGGACTTCACCATGGAAAACTCGCAAGATGAATCGGAAAATGACGAGCAAGAGCAACCCTTGGAAATGAAGTCATTGCAGTCATTAGCGCCAATGTTCCCGGCTCCTCTGGGATATCGTGTGGCAACCCAGTCAACTGATCCACCGCTAGTTTTTGTTACGCCGTTCAGGCCCTGCACCTCACCAGAACAATCTCCAGCTTCATTTGGTCAACCCTTACCAAAGTCATCAATTCCTGAAGGCTACTCCAATCTCAGCAGCATTTCCCATGCCACAGCACGAAAATGAATCATCAGATGAAGACTACAAGCCCTTTCGTGATCATAAAAAACCAAAATCACTGAAGACAGCCAAGAGGACTCATCAGGCTGGGTACTCCAATGAAGCTAACGTCAAGCGCAGGTCAACAAGGAGAAGCCTCAACACAGAGCTCGCCTCCTGTCCATCCTTGTCAAGCGACCCAAATAAATCAGTTGAAGAAATTATGATGATGTTTGATTCACTTCGGCGCCGTATACTGCAACTGGATGAAAAGGAGGATGCAAGCAGGAGGGCTGACTTGAAGGCTGGTACTCTCATGATGCAGAATGGCCTGAGGATCAATAACCTGAAGACCATAGGACCTGTACCTGGTGTTGAAATTGGAGACATTTTCTTCTTCAGGATTGAAATGTGCATTGTAGGTTTGCACTCACCTGTGATGGCTGGCATTGATTACGTTTCCACTAAGCATGTTGGAAAAGATGATACTCTGGCTATCAGCATCATCTCATCCGGTGGTTATGAGAATGATGACGATGACACTGACATTTTAGTGTACACAGGCCAGGGAGGCAATAGTCGGCACAAGGAGAAGCATGACCAAAAGCTTGAAAGAGGTAACCTCGCTCTCATGAACAGCTTGAAAAAGAAAAACCTGATCAGGGTTGTGCGCAGTGCACAGGACCCTTTCTGTAACTCAAGCAAAATTTACATTTATGATGGAATTTATCGGGTCGAAGATTCCTGGATGGACAAAGCAAAGAATGGCTTTAGTGTTTTCAAGTACAAGCTGAGAAGAGAGCCAGGACAGCCCGATGGAATTTCAGTTTGGAAGATGACTGAGAAGTGGAAAGCAAATCCTGGGACAAGAGACAAGAGTATACTACTGGATTTATCATCAAAAGTTGAGAACCTACCTGTATGCCTTGTTAATGATATTGATGATGAGAAAGGGCCAAGCTACTTCAACTATGTAACTGGAGTGGAGTATCTGAGGCCACTCAGCAAGCCAAAACCATTACAATGCTGCAAGTGTCCTAGTGTGTGCTTGCCTGGTGATCCTAATTGTTCATGTTCACAACTGAACGGTGGTGATCTTCCTTACGGCGCATCTGGACTGCTTGTGAAGCATATTCCAATGCTTTATGAGTGCTCTTCCAGATGCCATTGTTCACAAAATTGTCGAAACAGGGTCACACAGAAGGGTGTTTATCTGAACTTTGAGGTCTTTTGGACTGGGGATTGTGGATGGGGTCTGCGGTCTTGGGATCCCATCCATGCTGGCACATTCATCTGTGAGTATGCTGGTAAGGTCATTGATGAAACAAATACGGATATGGATGATGATGAAGACGAATATACCTTTCGCACATCCTGGCCCAGTGCTAAAGTTTCAAGATGGAACCTGGGAGCCGAATTACTTGAAGATGCAAGTGATAGTGTCTCAACCGAGAGCTTAATGAAATTACCTATTGTCATAAGCGCAAAAAGTTCAGGCAATGTGGCTCGTTTTTTGAACCATAGCTGTTCCCCAAATCTCCTTTGGCAGCCTGTGCAGTACGACCATGGCGACAACAGTTACCCGCATATCATGCTGTTTGCAATGAAACATATTCCTCCCATGACTGAACTGACCTACGATTACGGAACAAGAGGAGCTCCTCCTGGTATTAAGGGGAAAATTTCAAATTCTTCCAAACTCAAGCCATGCCTCTGCGGCTCTGCCAATTGCCGAGGTTCTTTCTGAACTACATAAGGCAGGTAAAAAGCATTACCATATCTGGCCACGGTGCAACAAAATATTCTTACATTGTAGATTTGCGTTGATCCATTCTGCTGAACTCTTTACTATTCTATGATTTTTTTTATGATCATTGTTTTCTTCTAAGAAAATGTATCAATCATAATCATTCTAACTTGAATAAATCTTGCTCGGATGCCCGATGGATAGATCACTGTATTATTTACCTATTGAATAGAGGCTCATATGAGTAGTTGTTATCCTTTATGGCACCTTTTAGATTGCTTTATAATGCAGTTTTGTACTTGCTGAACATTTGAACAATGCACGTGCAAATCAACCCCAATATTTTTTGTTTATAACCTTCTAGAAAAAATCACCAGTGACTAACTTTTCTGGCATGAAGTAGACAGTACATCTTTTCTTTATCAGGACTGTTGGTCATTCCCAGTTTCCCACCCATAAGGTTGTTGACCACCATATGTTTTGCTAAAATGTGGAAACAGTCGCTCTAAAATTTTTTGGAAAAAATCGTTCTAAAAAAACTGGAAAAGTCGTTAAGAGTTAAGAATTCTTTTTATTGTTCATGCATTTATCAATGTATGAAAATTGTGGTGAAATTGAACAGTTAATTTTGGCAAGCTCAATCTGGCCTTGGTTGCTTAATGCTACTATCTTGGCTTTTCAGGTTGCAATGCTCGTTTGGGCTTGTGTGAGCAGTGACGTGCATGATGCTGGCAACGGGGGAGAGACAGATAGTAGAATGAAATGCTGCGTCAGGAGGCAGGGAGGCGCTCAGCTTTTGTGGCAGCGTGTAGTTTGTGTAATGCATGACTGGAATGCTCTAGTTTACATTTAGTGCGTTCTTCCAGACTCTGGAATGCAAGTATGTGGTAGCATGTACATCTTGCGCTACCAACTCGTCCTCTGCTAAGTAGTAATAACAAAAAAAAACTTGCGGTAGCATGAAATGTGTTGTGATAAAATGTGAGCAAATCTGCATGGTTGGCAATTCTACTACCCCTTTCCAGCACTACCAGCAGGGATAGGAAAAACTGAACCGCAGAAAAAAAATCAAATGTCTGAGCCCAGGTTCGAACTGGGGACCTTTAGTGTGTGAGACTAACGTGATAACCAACTACACCACCCAGACAATATGTTGAATCCACTGATAAAACTTTACATATTTTAATACGAATTTATGAGGACGGCCAGACCTGCCAAATTGAAAACAAAACAATTTGCCACTCTGAAACATATAGGTAACATGTTGGCTCATCAGTGACTCCTAGATTCCACTCCGATGAAACAAATATAGTTTTCAGTCTTTGCTCTGATGAGCCAATTACTCATCAGTGACTCCTAGATTTCTGATGAAACAAATATACAGGTAAAGTCACTGATGAGCCAATTACTGACAAAGGTTTTAAGATGGAATCTAGAAGCATGATTACCTGAAGAAACAAGTGCTAATCAATGTCACAACTGAGAGCTTAAAGAAAGGGCCTAAAGAAATAAACTGCTATGATCGCAGCAAAAAATTCAGGCATTGTGGCCGCCTTTCTGAATCATAGCTGTTCCCAAGATCGCCGTTGGAGAGATGCTTCACTACCCTTGCCAGAGTAGTTCAAAGGCATGAAACTGTGATTTAGTATGAACGATCATAAAACTGTTATTTGAGGACTGAGATAACACAAACATTTTCGAAATGGTGGCCATCGACAATGGAAAGATGGAGAGCATACACAGTTACCACACAATCAACGACGACGTATATATATGTATATTATATGATTGAGTTTGCATGGTCTCTAATCATGTATATATGTTCCTCTTAACACCAATTTGTGGCAAATGTCCACAGCTAGTGATCCACAACACCACCTGTCACTATTACACGACCAAATTAAATTAAGCACGCGCAGAACGGAGGATTCGAGAAGATTTATAAGAAACCCATGCGTCTTTGCCGAATAGCGATAGCTGGCCCATTTGCCGATTATCCAAGCATCATCGGCAACATGTCCCATAGCTTCCCGCGTGGGGTTTGAGCCTTTGCTGTGCTGTACGGGAGAGGCCACGTCACATGTCGTGCCGGTTCGGGACCCGGTACCTCTATCAATATGTGGAACCTAATTTTTATCTTAATTTTTTTAAAAAATAAATTTCTTAATTTTGCCTCCTAGGGCATTGGACTTGGCATTTTACACCCAGCAGAAGAATCATAGCTCGATTATGTATACGGACGGAGAAGTTTCATACTATATGAGCAGCCCGTCTTTAGTCTCTGAGGACACATCACCTCTCTGCCCAAGAAACTAGGCCGAATCACGACAGCTGGGCCACACCGATCATCCGATCATCATTGGCACCGTGTCCCTAGCTCCCCTCATAGGTTTAATCTCCTGTTGTGTTGTACCAATGCAGGGAAGGCCACGTCTTATGCCGTGCCGGTTCGAGACCTGGGCTTCCAAAAAACAACGTAGATGAAATTAAAAGCTAATCGCATCAAAAGAAGATTCTCATCACATCAAAATGTCGGCACATGCATGGAGTACTAAACGTAGATGAAATCAAAAATTAATCGCATAATTTTTTGTACTCGGCGAGTTTTGATTAACTTGCAATAATGTGATACAAGGAAGGCACCTACCGTGCTCATTAAGAGTTAGGCCCTTACAGTTAGTGGCTAGCTGCTAGCTAATTTTACAGACTTCATATATAATATGCATACATGTCCTTTCGTGACCTCTGACTTGTTTTCAGGTTGGGTACACTCTAGATTATCTCTCACATATTAACCAGGGAGCTGTGTCAATGCTTGTCCTTTCAGTCTATTATATATGAATGTTAAGCTAAGTATCTACATTAGTTGCTAAGCTAAGTATGTATTCTCCAAATGCTTTGGAAATTAGCTATTGATTGTTGCTAATTCATTTTTATGCACAGCTGGTACTTGTAGTTAATTTGTTCCTGTTCTTGACCTGCAGTTGAGAAAGTTACACAGACACCCATCCTCTTGTTGCAGCCGGCACTCATGGACTCAGCTTTCATAAGTGTGATATATTAGTTACATAAGACACGGTAATGTAGTTAATTTGTTACCTTATGGCTGCTAAAGTTTGAGTATATTGCCCTTCTGATTCTGTTGTGTTTTCTGAAAAATAAGACATTTGCATCTGATTTCATTCATGCAAATATTTTTTATAGCAGGGTTTAGGGTTTAGGGTTTAGGGTTTCCGATCTAAGGCATCACCATGTGAGGAAGGAAACAAGGGCCGGCTGAGAGAAAGGAAACTAGAACTGCATTGTCATTCTTTGATAGGGTAATAATAAGTACACTTGCTACTTCACTGGATCTGTGTTTTTGTTTCTTTTGGAACATTACTATAGCTTGTATTCCTGTGAGATATATAATCTTGTATTTCTGTGACAACTGGAGCTGGACATCCTGAAGAAGCAAATCTGTTATGGAGATAACATAAATATGTTCTATTTATGATAAATTTATTTTGCTGGGAATTTGTTCTGGATGTATATGGGCTAAATGTGTTGGTGTATGGGCTATGCCGCCTGATTTGATATATGGGCTTATAATGGGCTGTAATGTTATGCTGAAAAAAAAATCTGAGTGAAAATGCTCTAGGCCCATGTCAAAAATTGAAGTGGGCTTTCTACAAAATAAAATAATTTTTACCATAAAATAAAAAGGCCTTAAAATTGGGCTTGGCTCATAAATGGCTGCTCATTGTATTGCCTTCTTGGGCCATAGAATGTTTTATGACGAACTAAAATGTCACAATGGTGCTGCCACGTCATCTCCATGTCACTGTCATGTCATCCACACACAAGGTTTAGTGATGTTTTGTATGCCTTTAATGATGAAAAGCTAGCGTCATAATCTAGTGATGAAGCGTCCCCTCAAATGAGAAGACTTAAATGTGATACAAACATCAGTCCCAGGAGGCTGATTCACATTTATTACAACAGATGGTCCATTACCGAACAAACCTACACGGTAGTGGGCACAGACGCGCCACTAACGTGAGGATAAAAACTAGAAACCAAACGGTACAACTAATCATGACATCATCAGAGAGCTGCGCCATGCGGTTCTTCAAGCGGACGGCCCTAACACACGGGCAAAATTGGGTGCAGAACGCAACTCCTACTCGACGTCATCGGGAACGAAGTTCGGGTCATCTTATGAAAAACAAGCAAGGGTAGTACATACGTACTTAGCAAGTCCAACCAAACCCGCGAAGGGGTTACAACAGAGGCATGCAAGGATAAATAATCAAGGATGGGTTATTGGTTTATTTGCGGAAATGCCACGTGCAGGGGTTTATTTTATAAAAGTTCTGTAAAGCAAATCTAATGATAAAAGCCCCATAACTAAAGTAATTGTAAATCCCAAATCAGTGCTACCGGACTCCCCGTCCGTCGTAGACACTACTACCACTTCCTAAAGAAACTCACACAGCAGAACACTTCTCATAACCAACACCAAACCAAGTTTAAAGGAATTGTGAAGTGACCATGCCGTAACTCGTCCAATACCGTGGACACGGCTACCCGGATAGGTTTCAACTCTGTAGAGGTGTACACAACCACAAGTAGGTTTCTCCGAACATTTTCGTTTGGGAATTAATCATTGCTAAATGCCGCTTAGGACAAATTTACCTTTTGTAAATAAATACTATCCATTAAATATTTAATAAAATATGAGGACAATGCTTTGAAAAGAAATGGGTTTAAATGATAAAAATGATTATTATTAGGGGATAAACGACGATGTTTCCTGTGTGAAATACCAAAGTGAGCTCGCGCCTGTGTGGCTGAGCATGGTGGGAGAAGTCCGACTTGTCATTAGAAGGATGAGTTGATGTGTCATCTTGCCTAACCCAAATATCAGTACCTCCACTCGACCGTTGTATGTGGCAACGGCTTGGCATAAATCCCACTAGTTGAACTGGTAGTTATCGGGTGCGCTGGTGAGCAACGAGGGCCACGGAGACGGGTATAAGTTCTTGGTGAGTTATACCTGGGTAGAACCTCGTGGGTAGGTTGCTGACCCCCTGGTTGCTTCTGTGGTGACTTGTCAGTTTAACTAGGGTGGGTGATGGCCTCGATAGGATCTGCACCGACACTAAGGTGTTCAAGTTGTGGTACCCTACTTGTGGTTGTGTACACCTATGCAGAGTTGAAACCTATCCGGATAGCCCTGTCCATGGTATTGGATGAGTTACGACATGGTCACTTCACAAGTCCTTTATTTCTGGTTTTGGTTTTGGTTATGAGAAGTGTTCTGCTGTGTGAGTTTCTTTAGGAAGTGGTAGTAGTGTCTACGACGGACGGGGAGTCCGGTAGCACTGACTTGGGATTTACAAATTATTTTCGACATAGGCTTA
>OAMR01000713.1:12314-66658 GCA_900205405.1 Echinochloa crus-galli
GGGGGGGGGGGGTGAGAGAGGAGGAAGAGGAAGAGAGGGAGGAAGAAGGGGATGCTAATTGATAGGCGGCCCCACATAATGGTGGTTAACGGAGTAATGGAAATGGAGCCATTCTATCCCTCAAGCACAACATGTAGCATAGAACCATCTCATTCCTAAATTTTAGAGTGGAGCCGTTCTATCCTACCTCGCTCTCCAACCAAACGTACCCATAAAATCGGTAGAGGATATAAATAGATGGCCCTAATGGACGGTGACGTGGCATCTGATGTAATGAGTTCCTATATGATGAGAGAAGTAGAATAATGACTATCAGTGGGGTGCATATATATATAGGTTATATAGATACATAAAAGTTAAATATACACTAGTTTATACCCAACTTAATGTGCATTAATTAACCATATAAAAAACACAATATAGGTGTACGTAGATGCTCAATCTTATAGACGTACAAACACAATACAAGAGTATTTTTTTTTTGAACTGATCATGCCAACCCGCGTTGGAGTTCTTAACTCATCACAGATGTTACATTTTTTTGTATTTATTCCGGGATTTAATCGGTGTTATTGTTTTAGCTTAGTGATAGGTGACTTACCCGTCAATAACGAGGTTCTTGTGGTGACTTCAACAATCTCGATATATGCCGGCCCAGTATTTTAGATGTGCTCATAGGTGTAGGGTGGTCTGCATGAATGCATTCATAGGAGGAGTGAGTGTGCGTGAGTGCATGTGTGAACATCTATGTCTATACTGGTGTTTCAAAAACAAAAACTATAAGTGTACTTTCAATTAACTAATTCCATCCATCGTTCTTCCTCGGCTTTTTTTTCACGTCATCGTATAATAAGATATTTAGTACAAATCAGATGGAAGTAATAAAGCATAGTTAACTTTATAGGCTTCAGAAAGGAAAGTGCATATATTCTTCTGATCATGCTATCATGGAATGCATATTTCATTATCATGGAAAGTTCTTGATAAGACACGACCAAATCCAACTGACCAGCAAAAAGTTTGCTTCAAAGCATGCCGACCACCGTGTACCGAATCATGTCGCAATCAGCCACTTTTTCCAACTGCATGCTTAGATTAGAATAAGACCGTCATCTGGTTCGCCCTGTATGTCATTATCATATCATATATCCTGTATGAGAATAGAATACTAAGTTGTGTCCAAAAATTGCAATCTTATAATTTCTCAGACGAATTAGTAGATTGACAGCCAATGAATATTCTTACCTGACTTGTGATGTTCCGTCAGGTCCGTGTATGTCTAGCGCGTGTGGGCGTGAGTCGAGGTGGTGTACGTGTGTGTCACCTACGGGGGTTAGGAACGTTTGAGTCAGTTGGAGGCACGTGCAAGTTGGTTGCATGAGCCGTGCGTTGAGGAGCACTTTGTGTAGATGAGCCTGAAGCTCGTAATGGCATGGTCCGGGTCGAGCGGATCGGCGCACTAGGAGACCGGGTGTTGGAGGAGAGCTTCGTAGGTGTCGCTGTGGTTTGTAATAGACTGTTTGTAATCCTTCATTTTTGTCGACTCTAGAGAATAAAATCACCCAGATGCTGGCTGTTGCGTTGGCCGTTGCGTCGGCCATGGCGTTCATCGTCGGAAACCACTGTTCTTCCTCGCGTCGTTCTCATGAGTATGAGAGTGAGCGAGTTCCTGGGCATAGCCAATAACAATGAGAATGTACCTTAGAAAATAAAAAACAATCAATTAAACGTGCATGAACATTGGAAAGGAAAAACCGGCAATTGAAAGTTCGCTTTCTGGAAGGAATACTCGGTAGTATTTCCAGAAATGCTTCTTGGGATTTTATTTTATTTTGAACAAAGCTCACACACGTGTATTAAAGGATTAAGGCAGCATTACAACCAGGTCCTTGACATAGGGCCAAAGAACAAACACACACTACCTGAATCGACACAGTTGTCGTGTGCCCGCGGCATACGGAAAAGCCACTATTGCACACTTGCCATGTGCCGCACACCATCGGCTGCTCGCCGGCGTCGTCGTGGCCGCACCAGCTCCTGACGGCCGCCTGCGCCGACCATGGCCGCGCCCGCATCGCCGTGGCCGTGCCGCCCGCCCCCGCCAACTATAGCCCGCGCCGGAGCAGCGCGGCCGGCCACCGCCGCCGCCGCCTGCTCGCCCGGCCGCGCCGGCCGCCCGCTCGCACCTGCGCTACCGGCCGGGAGAGAGATGAGAGGGAGAGATAGAGAGATAGGCGTGAGAGATAGAGGTGAGAGGCTATTTTATTGGAATGGGAGAGGGGATCCGGGTGGGAGGCAATGGACCAATGGAAGGCCACGCTTTTTGGGGTTTGGATCCATGAGGTGGACCAACGGGAGGCACGTGTGTTTTCTCTTTGTTGTTGTATCAAAATTTTGGATGACTAAATAATTTCTAATAAAAAAGTTATAAACTACAAAGTTTTACATCTCTTCGAGACCAACAATTTTGTTATAGAACATATTTACATCCGACGTCATTTGAAAATTTTAAAAATTTAAGACTTCAAATTAGATACATTATAAAAATATTTTAAAGTATTAAATAATTTTAAATTAAAATGTTGTCAACTATAAAATTTTATATTTCATTGATAGATACAACTTTGATATATAACTTATTAACATTCGAGATCATTTAAAAGTTTTAAATTTTTAAACTTCAAATTAGATAACTTATAATAATATTTTAAAATTTTAAACAATCTCAAATAAAAAAGTTGTCAACTAGAAAGTTTCATAACTTTTAAAGGTCTACAACTATCATTTAGAGTGTTTCTTCATTCGAGGTCTTTTAAAAATTCCGAATTTGAAATCTCATCGTTTTTTAGTGTCTACTACTATTAGAGAGAAACTACTAGTGACATGTAAGATTTATGAATAAATTTACTTTAAAATTGTTAAATCAAAAATTGCCCTCAACAAAAATTGTTAATATTGATGAGTTATACAACTTTGTAGTTCAAAATATTTTCATTTGAATTCGTTTAGGGGTTTAAAATGTGCTTTGAAACACCTATTTACCGTGTGCCAAGAAAAAAGCCCACGGCAAAATATGGCTTTGCCGTGTGCCACAATAAAAACACACGACAAACTCATGACTTTGTCGTATGCCAAGAAAAAACATACGGCAAAGTATGAATTTGCCGTGTGTCAAAAAAAACACACGGCAAAGTAAAAGTTTGTCTAGTGTTTTTTTTCGTCGTGTGTTTTTTGAGAAACACACGACAAACTCTATCTTTGTCGTGTGCCCGTGAGAATCTACACAACAAACCCCAGTCACATGGTAAACATGGATTTTTCGGTAGTGACACCCTCAAACAGCTTGACACACCCACGCGTCGAGGCAGGCGACACGGATTGTAGCCTTTTTAGGAGGGAATACTCGGTAGTACTTCCAGAAATGCTTCTGACTAGATTCCTGTTCTTCATATTATTGACTCGGTAGATCTTATCTCTTCTCCTTTCTCTTTCTTTTCTGTCTTTTTTTCACTTTGTTTCTTCCCACTCTCCAGACCAGATGCGGCTAGGCGGGCGAGGCGTGGGCAGCGCTCGTGCGCAGGGCGAGGCTCGCGTGGACGGGCGCGGGTGCGCAGGGCGAGGCGCGCTGGCGCGGTCGCGAGCGCTAGCAGGCGCGTGGGGGCGCTGACAGGTTGCGGATGCTGAGGTCATGCTCGTCATGACCACAACTAGCTGGAAAAGGTTGGTGTGACGATCAGTTGCTTGGTCCTGTTGTGCTGGAGGTGTGATTGGATCGGAGTCTTGTTCTGTATGTATGCGAGGCGTGTGTGATTGGATTCTGTAAGATAATATGGTGGACTAATATTAAGTTTTAAACTATGCATATGTAACACATACATAAGTACATGGGTTATAAATCTTATGATTATGTTTGCTTGTACATTCATAACTCTTGTTCTTCTTGTTCTTTTGGTTCTTGAAGAAGAATGGGGAGAGAAAGAGAGGGGAGGCAAATGGATGAGGAGTAAAAGAAACATTTATTTTTTTGCGCGTAAAAATCTTTAGCATTGGGTAATATTCTTTAGCACCGGAATCTTAGCACCAGTTAAAGACCCGGTGCTAAAGGAGGTTTCCAACCGGTGCTAATGTTGGTATTTCTAGTAGTGTGCTGCGGATGGGATCATGATGCACGTACTCTGATTAGTCGACTGTGTAGGAGTAAATTCCTCACAAAAGTACATCACACCTGGGCAAGTGCCATACTGCCATATATATTCTCCGGTTAGTCCCTACCTTTTAGTACGTAAAACTATAAAAGTTGACCCTTCAGCATCCAAGTGTCTACTAGTGCAATCATAACTAGACTCACGTATATGAATATACAAGTACACTTCAGCATCTCTTCCCTTAATTTTAGATTATATTTGCCTCTTGTTATGTGCTGAGAGAATCATTGTGTAATTAATTTTAACAAGGAGCCTAGTCACTCCGCTTGTTTGTTAGTTTTCTACTGTTCCCCACATCAGTGTGGCCTTCCTTCAATTCAGCGGCAGCAGGTTACGCGTAGTTACTGATTAATAATATATTAAACAAAATAGTAAATTACATAGAGTTATGTACAAGCATGAAAGGAGGGAAGGATTTACAACAAAGACTCAGTCCATTGTTCTATTAGAGGGAAGTATCTTCGTCTTGCCCGATATAACATCAAAGCAAAAGATCTTTTCAAAAAAGCCTTGCGACGATGACTACTTCCCTGGTCTTTTACTCGTCCTAACTTACTAGGACTCCCTCCCCTCACGTCGTCCCTGTCGAGCGGCATTGGCTGCCGATGCCGCCATGGCGTGTGGCGGTGGCGCCCCCCTCTCCCTACCCCCATCTTCTCTTCTCTCCTCCACCCACGCACCAACCCTGCCTGGTCACACACCACCGCCGTCGCCGGTAGCTTCCCTCCACGCGTGGCTGGTTGTCCCCGCGGCGGAGCCGCCGCCCCCACCACAGATCCGGTGCCCCTGCCCCTGCGTCCGCCCCGGATCCGGCACCCTCGCGCCGGCGCCGCCGCCCCATCCCCGGATCCGGCACCTTCGCCCCAACGTCGTCCCGAATCCGTCACCCCGTGGTGGATCCCCGTCCCGGCACCGTCGTCCGCCCGTGCTGAACCGCGGAGCCGCTATCCTCGTGCCGGATCCAGCGCCGCCGCCAATTTGGGCTGCCGGGTGCCCCCGATGGACGTGCGCCGTCAGGGGGCTCC
Organism: Echinochloa crus-galli; assembly: GCA_900205405.1. Lineage (NCBI taxonomy): Eukaryota > Viridiplantae > Streptophyta > Magnoliopsida > Poales > Poaceae > Echinochloa > Echinochloa crus-galli. The sequence continues at coordinate 17,545 of OAMR01000713.1, forward strand.
ACGTCGTTGGCCACTCTCCGGCCCAGTTCTTCTGGGTTTGAGGCGGCCAACTTGGCCGGCGCCGGCTCTGAGGTGCCCCCGGCCCTCCTCAGCTTCGCTACATGAAGGGCGGTCGTCGTCTGAAACCTGCTTGTGTGCTGCTTTGCTACCTTGTTGTCGCGAGACGTTGTGGTGTAGGGTTGGGATTTAGGTGTCACTGAGTGAAAGCTCTGCTCGACCTTTGTCGATGCCGTCGACGGCTACGGTCTCGGGTGTAGCTTACCTTGTTGAAGGCGTCGTTGTTGTGATCCGGATCTCCTTGGCTTCGTCGGGTTAAAACCTTGTTCATTCTTTTTTGAACGACTAGGAAATTCAACATCCGCACCTCACAAATGCCTCGGCATATTTTAGACCTGGTGCTAAAGGTACATTAGCACTGGATCGAACATCCAGGTGCCCTCGGGGACCCTTTAGCACGGTTACACCAACCGGCACCAACCGGTGACTTTTAGCAACTGGTGCTAAATGCCCTAACCCTTTTGCACTGGGTCGTAACACCAACCGGTGCTAAAGACGGTTGGTGTTATGACCCGGTGCTAATGGCCTTTTAGCACCGGTTGGTAAATGCAACCTGGTGCTAAAGGGGGCGTCACATGCTACTACAAAAGGAAAGCATCTTCTATCCCATCACATGTGTTGCGTAGGTGAGATGGTTAGGTGGGTACACGTGAGCCAAGAGGTCCTGAGTTTGAATCCCCGCAGCAACACACATATTTTTTTGGCGAATAGGCACCTTTAGCACCGGTTATTTGACCCGGTGCTAAAGGTGCCACCCTTTAGCCTATACCTATTTCTCCGGTAGTGTTGGACGGACGGACTATGGTGGCGTTCTTTGCATCACATCCTTGTTGAAGGCGTAGTCTTGGCAGGCCCCTTCACCCGGTCTCTGCGTATAATTTTGGTGTTATTTGGTCTAGCAGGTCTTTAGCTTCTTAGGTCGTTTACGCGGGTTGTGGTGCATTTTGGTCGTTTGGACCCAGCCTTCATTTTGCTTTGCCCATCGTCGTCTTGTTTCCTTAGGTCGCTTGTTGGGTGGATGCTTTGCTGCCCCTATCGTCTTGGATGGTGCTACCCTGAGGCGGATGCTTTGCCGCCTGTAGCCACCGCTACTTTGTCGGGTGGATGCTTTGCCACCGTGATTCTTCATCTTTGGAAGATGTTATGCTACCGTCATCATGCTACTCTAGCGGATCTGGCTGATCTGCTTGGTCGTTACTGTTATTCTGCTGCTCCGGAGGATATGTTGTGGTCGGGCAGATGCTTTGCTGCCGTTGTTCTACTGCTTTGATTATGATGGTTGATCCTTTCCATGGATGGATGCTTTGCCACCACTGTGATGGTGCTATCGTTCTAGCAAGCTTGACGGCGATGTATCTCTTTGCGGGTCCTACTGTATGGGTGATCTGGTTGGTTTGTGGGTTGAGTGTGTTTCTACCCCCGTTTTTCTTGCTGTTCTTGTTTGTGTTGGGTCTCCTGCCACTAGCTTGGTGGTGCTCTGTAATCATCTTAATAGTATCTGTCTATGAAGATTTTGTAACGGTCGTATTGCTCTTCCTCTTAATGAAATACAGTACGTGCTAAGGCACGTTCGCGAAAAAAAGCCTTGCAATTCTGGACATGTGGTGCAAGGTTTCTGAAGATTTGATCATTTCTCAACGACCAAATGGACCAACTCATGAGAATGGCAATTTCCATGTAAAATGGCACTCCTAATTGTTGCCTGAAACTCTCTAACGTGCTGAAAGGGTCCATGGGATCAACCACGTTCAGATTCAACAATGCCCAGCATTCTCGTGCAAAAGGACAGTCTAGAAACAAATGCTGCAAACTCTCCTCCTCGGCCAATTAGCATTGCACACAATTGTAAGAGTGAAGCTCCATATGCTTTCGTTTTAGCAGATTCCTTATATTCAGTCGATCAATCAACAAGAGCCAAAAGAAAACCTTATGATTAGATTGACAAGAGGACTTCCACACCCAATCAAACACAGGATGTATTTCCCGCGTTTCAGTTAAAGTTTTATAAGCCTGAGCAACTGAAAAGAACGGACTATTCCATATGTAAGTTCATACATCCAATTCACAATCAACTAAAATTGATCACAGTCCATTCAACAAATCGAACAACACCAACCAATCGCATGCCTCATTTTGATTTATTTCCAAAACAACAAACTAAATAAAAGTGTCGGTATGAACTAAAATTACATTTATTTACTATTCATCAATTGAAATTTTAGATAGTTCTAAGATAAACAAAAAATAATCAAATGTGCTAATTTTCAAAAGAAATTTAGAGCTTCCATGGGATTCACCGGTCCTTGCCTAATGAATTTTTTTTGACATAGTTGCATTTTTTTTAATTATGTTCCCTCTTTTCACTCGTACACCATGGTCTAGGTTCCGCTAGTTTTTTTTCCAGTTTTTTTCACTCGTACTAGCATGAACGCACGTGCGGCACGCACGTTTATTGATGACACATGTACTAAAACAATATCACTTGAGTGAACCATGGTAAACAGACCAGTCGTGCGAAGCGTTTTTAAAAATACTTTATATTCGTTCTCTTATGTATAGAGAGTTTTATATATTTTCAAATATAGATGCATCATCTTTGAGATAGTTGATCTTTATTTATTTGGAAAAGACTCTCCAATCTATTGTTTATTAGTAATACGGGATAATTGTGTATAGACGTGGTTACAAATGTAGGTATATCATGAGCAGGTGGATCCGCGTGGGTATGGGTAGAGTCTTAGGTGAAAAAATGTTTCACATTTTGCACTGTTTTCCCACATTTTCCTACGTCTTCCCACGTCCTACAACCTGACAGGTGGGTCCTTTGTGAGAGGCGGGGGTGGATTTTTGGGTGAGAAGTATTTTCAATTCTCTACGATCCTTTTAGTATAGAAGATACATGGGGTTAGCAGGCTGCCTAACACCAGCCCACCCAACTTTTGCTGCTGGGCCACATTCCTGTTGAGACACTTTTTAAAGGTGCCCTTAAGATTGCCTCTAATGAATAAAATCTAGTGATTCTAAAAAAAAGAATAAAATCTTGTGTCACTTTGTGAAATGTCTCAAAGACTGCTTTAAAAAAAATGTCTCAAAGACTGCCTCTTCTGATTAAGGGTGGGGCTGTAGTGCTGTACATATTTTTTTCTATGTGGCACCTTCGAGGATGTCTCTACGGATGTCTCAACCTTGTAGTACGTCTTGGGATAAAAAGACATATTGTGGAATGACTCTAGCGACATATCTCTAAGTAAACAGGTGTGTTGTAGTGACACATGACACAGCACCAGCAGCGGTGACCTTACGGGCCGGCGGTGGCCGGCGCCAGTGCACAGCCTTCAATTCCCCCAGTTCCCACCATACGTGTAGAGCTGCGGCGGTGCTCCATCATCGACCCATGGAAACATCGCACCTACTTAAGTTCAATGGCAACAAGCATGCAACGATCAATGTACACAGCACTTACTTAAGTTACTACAAAGTAAACCTGATCAGCTCACATCGTTCAACACTTCAACACTGACTACCGGTACCTAATTATATATTTACATTTCTGATGATCGGTGCACATGCGCATACGACGTACTAGTGTACTACTACTACCACCACCACCAGACTGCACCACTCAAAGCTAAAAGTCCAAAAGATCTAGGGAGAATAGATACTCCGATCAGGCACCGATTCCGGCCGGACTCCAACTGAAGAGCTGCAATCATCTACATGCACTCCTTTTTCTTAGCACAGTGATTATTATGTAAGTTTATGATCTCATCTTTCAATCCTTCCACAATCAGCAGCGACGTAGCATTTGGTGCCTGTACCTGGAATGACCGGAAGAAATGTATATAAAACAAAACGATTACTCAGTGGCGATGAAAGCTACTCCTTCCCGGCCTGTTTAATGCCTTCTAATACAACAACGTAATCCACTTAACGATTAAATGGTGTTTACCCTCCAAGTTTTGCTTCCCCTGCGACAGATTCTTTGGCCATGTCCTCCCCAACTGCCCGTCATTCGTAACAAGTCTGAAGCATATAGAATCTATGAGCACGAGTCCATGATAAATTACATATTTGGCTCATCGCCGAACATGATAATAATCACATTCATACCTAGCAGACTTGGTGCAACAATGTAACCCTTAGTTTGATGTTCTGAATGTCCTTTTGCCATTGCGGCTTTGTCCCCAGTGACTGAATCAGATTTATCTTCCAACTGCCATGAAAAAACAAATTATTATTAACTCTCCTCATCCAATATCCACTTGTTTGTACATACACCATATTGTGATAATTAAATAAAATTGTACATGAGGTCTGTAGTTGTATGTATGAGTTACAAGTTTATTAGTGGCGTTGATCTAATACTCTAACATTTAATTAATTGTCCCCCAAAAATAATATTTCACTTCCTCGCAAACAAATAATATTTCACAATATTTTCCTAGCATCTATATTTAGTCAAATTGAGACATATTTTCCACTAGCTGTAAAATATACCAACCCCTCTTTATGAGATCACAAAATTATACCTTGTGTCCTTGATGATGAAGTAAACCTGAAAGAGAAACTTCATAAATTTGAAAGTCACTAAATTCGATAAGTAGAGAAGATAGAGGCCAACCAAGGGTTGATGGTAGGTGTTTCTCATCATGGGGGCCCAGCAATAGTAACTCTATTTCATCCTCCATCTATCATGAAATAATAAACCCATAATTCTGATCAGGATACAAGGACTAGAATAAATCAACGCCAAGTAATTTATCTATATTTGCTCTTTAGTGAACATTCTTTTTTTGGATTCACCAACAGTAATGTAACTGAGACGACTATACCAAAAGAAAGCTACACACTCAAAGAAAAGCCATATATATAAGCCTGTAATTTTTCTGCCGCTATATATAGCTTCCTTTGTTCACGTTTTCCTTCTGTTTAGCATGTTAAAATTTTACTAGCAAAAAACAAACTACCATTTTGTTATGACACCTCAACATCTCACCACCAGAATTTAGTAGTTCTCCGTGTGTGTATTCTTTGTAGATGGGAAAGAAGCTTTCTGCAGTGTGCCCGATAAATTGCACAAGGCAAAATAGTGGACACACGGCAAACGAGGAGTTTACGGTAGTGTCTATTTATCACTGTATTCCTACAAAGTCATACCTGATGATAGACAATCTTCTCGGGCGAACGAAGTGGACTCGGAAGGCCTGCAAGAGGAGCTAAATATGAATGTGGCTCCAAGCCATCGACAAATGTTCTTTTCCATCTCGAAGTAACCTTTTAATGGACACAAACACCTAAACGTTTTACCTGCTAACCATTCCGCCAAATTTGCATCATCAAATTGAGGGGACATCATGGCATCATCGATCATCCTCACGCGCCTCCATCTGCAATAAAACAAAAGAGATGCATGATCAGTGTAGCTTAGAGATTTCTGTTGCAGAGCATGGTTGCAGACAAATCAAAGATTCATGGATGCTGCATATTATCGCAGGCTCGCAGCACATACACGACAGCAAGGAAAAAAAAGCATATAAACATTAAGATCTAGTTACGCATCTGGATGCATTCTTGAGTTCTCCCCTGACTGAGATAGGCGTTGGGTGCAAGAAGAAATGGCACGGGCCGTCACTGAAGTTTTGCCTGAAGCTTGTTATCACGGCCATGTTTTCAGATAAAGAGAACAGGCAGGGATGAATATTGGTGTAGGACCAGAAATCTCTAAGCTATGGAGAGGCTCCTGGATGAGAAATCTCTGCCACACCCGAAACTTTCTGCTTCAAAACGAAACGCGCGGCGCCATGGGCTGATGGGCCAGCTCCGCGCGCGGCGCGCCATGCTTTCCGGCAGTCCGGCCGCACAGGCGTCGTGCGCTGCCCGGCTCGCCCTCGCGCGCCGCGCGCGGCTACTATATGACGACACCACCACACCACGGTTGACACCGCGCCGTACCCTGGCCGCGCACGCGCTGGATTCGCCGCGTGCGATGCCACCTTGCTCGCACAAGCGCCGCGCGCCGGCGATGCTGCCGGACCCCCGGACCACGTCACGGGCTCACGGCGCACGCCGCGCTGTATCCTGGGGCCTGGGCCGGCTTGAACGCAGGAGATGCTGCGTCGCGAGCGGCACAAGGGCAGCGCCGGCGCGGTTGCGCGGCCACGCCACGGAGTACACCTGATCTCGCTGTGCGCGCGGGCCGCGGCGGCGCGCCCTCGCCGGGTACCCGCGTGGCAACAGGATGGCGCGACGGACGATGCCCAGGCCCAGCTGCGCCGTGGAGACCGCGTCCTCGGTGGTTTCGCCGTGCGCGCTGCGCTGCTCCGGCCACACGGCGCGCCCGCAGAAGCAAAGAAACTAGCATCCGGGAGGAAGATGTAGTGGTAACCATTTCCGGAATATAGCAGAATATTTTACCTGGAACAGCGGTGGATGATCCGTGGTCGTGCTCGCGGAAACCAAACTGGCGAAGGAACGGGATCGTCCCCGGCTCCCCCGTGGTGCAGGGAAATGCACTGTTTCATGCCATGGGTAGAGCCGGATTTGTCAAGAAGAAAGAGAGGACAAGAAACAGAGGTGTTACTCGCAAAAAAAAAACGAAAGAAAAAAAGAAACAGAGGTGTCATGGATCAATCCTTTGCAGGCGCCAGCGTGAACCAGCAGTAGCAGGGACAGTTTGAGAAGAGGAGCGAGCGTCTAGCCGGGACTCACCTTCTCGGGACGGAAGGAGAGCAAGCGCTGCTTCGGAGCAAGAAGCACGGACGAGACTGGGATTCAATTCAAGCAGCTCCAATTTAAAGATGGGTGAGAAGACGGACATGTGCAGTCTGCACTGAGGTGAGTAGTCAAGACAGAAGTGACATGCGGATGGGACATGCATCCATCCATCCATCCGCATGTCACTTTTTTAAATAAAATAATATATAATATAAATAAAAAAAATAATATGATATATAAAGAAAGATATGATGTGGTGATTTATTGCTGTATTTGATTATTTATTCAATCTAATTAAGATGTATTCCGAATTAACCCCTACACCCATCCACCTTCTTTCCCTCTTTGTTTCTCATAAAATAATTAAAAGTGTGGGACCCATGATAGTGACCTAAAGCTCAATGATGAAGAAGTAGATATTTATGCTAGTTATTAGATGAACCAGCAGAATAGAAGTAGTGGTTGTTAAAACTCTTATATATTGTCATACTACTACTTCTTACATATTTTTATGTGATGTCTATACATATCAAGATTATTACTTTATAAAAATTTATTATGACTCATATTTGACTATATAATAGTATTTAACTAACAAATATTAGCACTGCCATGTAGAAAAATGCCTACCAAAATGCTAATTTACATTTGTATGTACGGAGTATTGCTCTAACAATTTTTTTATATATTGGTCAATTCGTTCTAATATGTTATAATCGAGTCTAGTAGCTAGATTCACTAGCTAGCTAGTTTGAATGATGTTTCTCTAAGAGCTTTGTTGGTGAAATTGTGATCTTCTTACCTTTTTGCTTAAGACGATGTGTGTTTCAAAGAAAAGGAGTACCGTACCCAACAAATAGAAGATACGCATTGGTAACGGTCATGGCAACTGTTACCTTTATTGCGTTAGTTACCATAAATATTTGAAATTTTACATTTCAAAAATATCAAATGATAACAAAAAATTTTATGCTTACAATGGGGCACACCCTCACTTGACCGTCCATTTTTTCTAAGCCAGAATGTTTTTTTAAAAAAAATATCAAATGATAGCAACAAACAATTTATGTCTAAAGGGGCACACAGCCCAACATGTGACTGATCATTTCTTTTCCTAAGAGCCATAATTTTATATCTAAAATGGGGCACACCCTTTTTTCGTAAGAGCCACAAATTTTTTGGATATTACCTTGGTGGGAATCCGAGACTTAATGGTTTACGCATACCTCAGTACCTCACTTTACTACTGCACCACACCATCACTTATGCTTGGAGGGAGAGGATGCGGTCCTTTTATATAAACATTTTTTAATCATATTTAAAATTTCTACAGCCACACCTTATGTCCGATCTGATTTATTTTTGTGGTCATCCCTTATATGCTGGTAGTTCAAGAAAATATATTAGAAAAATAATAGAAAAATATTATGTTCTCCATATCAGTAACGAGCATCAATGGTTCGTTACCAATGTGGTGCGTATTGGTAACAGACATTATTAAAGTTAATGGTAACAAACTTAAATGTTGCTGGATGGGGCGGGCCTTATTAGTAATGGACACTACCTGTTATCATTATCAATTTTTGTAACGGACAACGTATGCCCATTACTAAGATCATGTTATCTATCTTCGATTTTCACATAGTGTGAATTGTTCTTCTTGTTTCTCTAAGCATGCTTTAATTTCAAAAGTGCATGTGTGTGAATGTGTGCCACACTGCTATAAAAGAGGTTTTCGGGTCCAAGTTGAAAAGGAGGTTTAAAGGAGCAAGCCCGAGACCCGCTCTTAATCGCCTGCCTACAAGGCGATGAGAGCATGCATATTAAATGATGTGACACATCATCAACCATGATGACATGGCATGGTAAGAGAGAGAGAAAGAGAGAGGAAAAGAGTTTCATCAGGATGAAACTCACTTGGCACACAGTTATCAACTCCGGATGAGTCTTGAAATTAAATGTCAGAAGGTGTCTAGGAAACAACAACATGAAACTATTGCATTATTGAAAGGGTGGTTTCAAACATCATTTCATTTTTTTCCTTACTGATGTGGCTATCTTGGAAACATCAATATGAAATCTCCACTGGGATTAGACTAAAGCCAGACTTAGTACAATTTCATTGCATATTTTCCAAGATTAGAAATTTGGTAACCGAGACATATAAGTTTTATATGGATGAAACTCGATCTCGCTTCTCTTTCCTTTGTGACATCAGGAAATTTAATGTCATAAAACCTGTTGAGATTTGCCTAATGAAAAAGATCATTTAATTCTCTCTTAGTGAAAAAATTATCACTGATTTATACCCATAGTTATGATGATACACTGATACTACTGTACTAGATAAATCCATGACATATGGGGGTGTCATAAAAGAGATATTTCCCTTTCGAGAAATCGCGTATTCGCGTCCGGGGTGACGTGGCCTCACGCGGAGGGGCGAGCGGCCGCGTGAAGTGCGGGCGTAGGAGGAAAGGGGAGCGGTCTTTAAAAAACCTGATAGATGCAATAATCCTGCCACTTCTTGCTTCATTGACCGTCAAACACAGTGACACTATTGTTCAACATGCATTTCATTTTCATTTCATTTAGACGCTTTACTTCAGGCATGCACGTACGAGTACGACACGTGGTAAATGAAAAAACTTGACTAGCGGCCGGGGTACGCGGCGGCTTTGAACCTTAAGCATGTCTTAATTTATCTAATTAGAACAAAACAATTTAAAATTATATTTTATACTATAGTTTAATATTTTTTCTGGAGATAGGGGTCCCACATGGACGGTGTCTGTACTAGTTACTGTATTTTGTGGACCCTGGAGTCAATAGAAAGAAAACACCATCGCGCTAGTGACGTTACAGCGGTTACTCAACAGGCAATTAGGCCTGTTTGGTTCCTAGGGACTAAAACTAAGGGACTAAAATTGCTGTTTGGATCCCTGGACTAAAAGGGACTAAAGTTGCTTTAATGGCTTGCGCAAAGACTACTTTGCCATGGACTTAAAAGGGAACAAGTGGGCCGGCGGGTGGGGGAGGGGCATCCAGTGGAAAAATGGTGGTTTTAGTCCCTATAAGCTCCTCTTGTGGAGCTAAAGAGTTTTAGTCCCTTTTAGGGATTTTAGTCCCAAGGGTTTGGATCTTTAGTCCGTTTTGGGACTAATTTTAGTCCGTTCTGGTTTTAGTCCGTGGAACCAAACACCCCCTTAGTTTGGTTAAGCAATTAGTCCAGGTCTTCTTCCGAAACGGGAAAGAGCAGCTCTTCAAAGAAAAACTTCCATAGACCGTCATTGGCACAGTCATTGTGTGAAAATAATGCAATAATCCAGTCACTTCTTGCTTCATTGACCGTCAAACATAGTAACACTATTGTTCAACATGCATTTCGTTTGGAGGCTTTACTTCAGGCATGCACGTACGAGTAGGACTAGTGGTAAATGGAAAAACTTGGAAAAGCGACCGGGGTGGCGACTTTGACCCTTACCCGCAAGGTGCTCTGTTCTAATAGCTAGGTAGCATGTCTTAGTTAATCAACTATTATGCAAACAAAAAAATTCAAAAGTACATTTTATACTATAGTTTTACTCGATCTAAATCAAACTTCTCTAATTTTAAGACTACACATATACAAAACATATTAATATCTATAATATTAAATTGGTTTCATTATCTACCAAGAAATATATTTTGTTATTGCATTTACATATTTATATTTTAGATGTCATAATTATTTTTTCTATATAAACTTGATCAAAGTTATACTAAGTGGCCTTAGAATAAAGACAATGTGGATAATAAATTTGAACATAGGAAGTAGCATGTTCATGATTTTTCCTCCCTAGGGACTTCGACATATGCTTATTATTCCAGCATAACAGCGTGTATGTATGGAGTATATTCTTAGTTAAATTGAATTTTGTGCATGCCCATCAGGTTCAAATATTTGAATGCAAGGGTAAATCATTGGTGATGACGTGGTCACGCACCGTTGTGGGTATGATATTAACTTTTACTTCCTCCAATCATAAATATAAGCATTTAGGACACAAGCGTAGTCTCTGAGGTAAAATTTTTATAAAAAATAGATCAGTTTTATGTAGAAAAAATATATCACAAAATTACATTTATTGATGGAACTAGTAGTATCGATGTTATGTTGAAAGACTGTTTTTATTAGTTTTCCTTTATTGATGGTCAAAACTCTCAAAATCAGGATATAGAATCACTTCACAGAATTAGAATAAGCTATTGTTTTGCCTTCCAACCTTTTAGTTTATGTCAGATATTCATTTCACAGAATTAACAGAGAATCGATTATCTTCAAAAAGTTGTTCGGCAGAGTTTCTTTTTGAATTTATCAAAGAATCAGTTATTAAACAAACGGTTTCCCAGCCACTTGCACTAGAGCAAGCTTCAACCTGATTATTGGACAGGTGCATCATTAATTGGTTCACTCCACATCGGTAGTGTATAGTACTAGTACGTGACGCTAGCTACGCGAGGAGCCATCGGACCTGTGGCCGAGAGACGTTCTTGCCTAAACGGGCATGGCCGCGGCGGTTCCGCGAAGCTTCAATAGTCCCTATCGTGCGCGCGGTGGATCGTGAGTCGTGACGCTTTCTCCGGTAATCCGGTTCTCCGGCCCTGTCCATCGTGTATCATCTCATCAGATGCTGGATCGGACGCGCCAACTCTCCCGATGGCAAAGCGTCAAACACATGCACATAGAGCTGATCAAAGTCATCGATATATCACCAGGGAGTCTACCTACGTCTCCACGATCGATCATATCAGCGAGAGCGACGATGCGCCCACCGGCCTCTTTCATTGCCTGGAGCCTGGACACGGTGACCCGGGGGACACATAAGGCCGGAATCCAGTGAGCGAGAGTTCCCAGCCACAAATCTCACCTGTTCGAGAGCTTGTTCTCCCTGACCTTTATTTTTCGCCGGCGACGATGGCCGGGTGGAGCAAGGCCTTGTTCGGCTGCCTCCTGTGCTCGTCCAACTCCAACAACGAATCATCGCCGGCTAACCACCGGCAGCCGGCCGTTCTAGAGACTGCAGCTGCTGGTACGCTATACCACCGTACCTCTCCTCCTGATCTTTTTTTTTCTCGTGTGGTAAAAAGCTCGCTAGTTTTCCCAGAAAGGGGCGGTACGGCGGCGGCCGACGACGTCATCTCCATCGACGCGCCGGAGCTGACGGTGCGCGAGCTGAATGAGGCGACGGCAAAGTTCTCGGCCGCGAGGCTCGTCGGGGAAGGGAAACACAAACACGCGGATGATGGCATGACGACCTCCTACGAATAAATTCGTAACTTTTTCATACGATTTTAAACTTCATATTAAATTGTAGGTCTCGACGAGACCTGAAACTTGTAGTTGATTTTTTTATTTGGGACCATTTAGTTGTCTAAAAATTAATATAATGTATCTAATTTTGAAATCTAGAATTTCTGAGTTTTTCAAACAACCTCAGATATAGAGTTGCTCTATATCAAAGTTATAGTGGCCAGCGAGATCTAAAATTGTATAGATTGTACAATTTTTATTTGAGATGGTTTATAATCTCAATATTATTTAGACACTAGTTGTTCCATACACGACTATAACTATGAATTCTATAGAATGAATATAGTGTATGTGAATGTGAATGCAGTTTGAACATATGTATTGTGACTGTGATAGTTTGAACATTTAAAAACACATGAGATATGTGAAATATATCTTGCACCAGTATTTATAGATATATGTCTATATTCTAAAAGAAAAAATAAAACTAGAAATGGAGAAATATTTACAAGGGCGGGTGATGGCTGAACCGATCCTGGAAATGTGGCGACTTTGACCCTTACCCGCAAGGTGCTCTGTTCTAATAGCTAGGTAGCATGTCTTAGTTAATCAACTATTATGCAAACAAAAAAATTCAAAAGTACATTTTATACTATAGTTTTACTCGATCTAAATCAAACTTCTCTAATTTTAAGACTACACATATACAAAACATATTAATATCTATAATATTAAATTGGTTTCATTATCTACCAAGAAATATATTTTGTTATTGCATTTACATATTTATATTTTAGATGTCATAATTATTTTTTCTATATAAACTTGATCAAAGTTATACTAAGTGGCCTTAGAATAAAGACAATGTGGATAATAAATTTGAACATAGGAAGTAGCATGTTCATGATTTTTCCTCCCTAGGGACTTCGACATATGCTTATTATTCCAGCATAACAGCGTGTATGTATGGAGTATATTCTTAGTTAAATTGAATTTTGTGCATGCCCATCAGGTTCAAATATTTGAATGCAAGGGTAAATCATTGGTGATGACGTGGTCACGCACCGTTGTGGGTATGATATTAACTTTTACTTCCTCCAATCATAAATATAAGCATTTAGGACACAAGCGTAGTCTCTGAGGTAAAATTTTTATAAAAAATAGATCAGTTTTATGTAGAAAAAATATATCACAAAATTACATTTATTGATGGAACTAGTAGTATCGATGTTATGTTGAAAGACTGTTTTTATTAGTTTTCCTTTATTGATGGTCAAAACTCTCAAAATCAGGATATAGAATCACTTCACAGAATTAGAATAAGCTATTGTTTTGCCTTCCAACCTTTTAGTTTATGTCAGATATTCATTTCACAGAATTAACAGAGAATCGATTATCTTCAAAAAGTTGTTCGGCAGAGTTTCTTTTTGAATTTATCAAAGAATCAGTTATTAAACAAACGGTTTCCCAGCCACTTGCACTAGAGCAAGCTTCAACCTGATTATTGGACAGGTGCATCATTAATTGGTTCACTCCACATCGGTAGTGTATAGTACTAGTACGTGACGCTAGCTACGCGAGGAGCCATCGGACCTGTGGCCGAGAGACGTTCTTGCCTAAACGGGCATGGCCGCGGCGGTTCCGCGAAGCTTCAATAGTCCCTATCGTGCGCGCGGTGGATCGTGAGTCGTGACGCTTTCTCCGGTAATCCGGTTCTCCGGCCCTGTCCATCGTGTATCATCTCATCAGATGCTGGATCGGACGCGCCAACTCTCCCGATGGCAAAGCGTCAAACACATGCACATAGAGCTGATCAAAGTCATCGATATATCACCAGGGAGTCTACCTACGTCTCCACGATCGATCATATCAGCGAGAGCGACGATGCGCCCACCGGCCTCTTTCATTGCCTGGAGCCTGGACACGGTGACCCGGGGGACACATAAGGCCGGAATCCAGTGAGCGAGAGTTCCCAGCCACAAATCTCACCTGTTCGAGAGCTTGTTCTCCCTGACCTTTATTTTTCGCCGGCGACGATGGCCGGGTGGAGCAAGGCCTTGTTCGGCTGCCTCCTGTGCTCGTCCAACTCCAACAACGAATCATCGCCGGCTAACCACCGGCAGCCGGCCGTTCTAGAGACTGCAGCTGCTGGTACGCTATACCACCGTACCTCTCCTCCTGATCTTTTTTTTTCTCGTGTGGTAAAAAGCTCGCTAGTTTTCCCAGAAAGGGGCGGTACGGCGGCGGCCGACGACGTCATCTCCATCGACGCGCCGGAGCTGACGGTGCGCGAGCTGAATGAGGCGACGGCAAAGTTCTCGGCCGCGAGGCTCGTCGGGGAAGGGAAACACAAACACGCGGATGATGGCATGACGACCTCCTACGAATAAATTCGTAACTTTTTCATACGATTTTAAACTTCATATTAAATTGTAGGTCTCGACGAGACCTGAAACTTGTAGTTGATTTTTTTATTTGGGACCATTTAGTTGTCTAAAAATTAATATAATGTATCTAATTTTGAAATCTAGAATTTCTGAGTTTTTCAAACAACCTCAGATATAGAGTTGCTCTATATCAAAGTTATAGTGGCCAGCGAGATCTAAAATTGTATAGATTGTACAATTTTTATTTGAGATGGTTTATAATCTCAATATTATTTAGACACTAGTTGTTCCATACACGACTATAACTATGAATTCTATAGAATGAATATAGTGTATGTGAATGTGAATGCAGTTTGAACATATGTATTGTGACTGTGATAGTTTGAACATTTAAAAACACATGAGATATGTGAAATATATCTTGCACCAGTATTTATAGATATATGTCTATATTCTAAAAGAAAAAATAAAACTAGAAATGGAGAAATATTTACAAGGGCGGGTGATGGCTGAACCGATCCTGGAAATGATTTCTACGGGCGGGTGATGGGGTGACCCGCCCTTGAAAATCCTTTATGATTCAATGCAAACGCAAACCGTACCCCATGGTGTCACAAGTGACCATGTGGTGCAGTGTAGAGGGGGCTACACGTGAGGCCCGAGGTAAGCGGTTTGAATGCATTTAAAGCATGTGGTGCTTATTTCGTCTAAAATTGCTACCATCCTAGGAATTGGGGTTGTTTGTGGTGGCTGGTTAGATGGGATTTTTTTCCTTTTTTGTGCCCTTTTCAATATTTTATGATATTTTTGTTTTATGATTTCCATGACCCACCCTGGAAATGTCAATAGTATGGGCGGGTCTGAGTCCTCTCCTGCAAATAGCTATTTATAGCTGCAAAAAACAGGGACGGGCTTTGAAGCCGCACATACAAGGAGGTCTTACTCCGTCCGGACGTCCCTAAAAACCTTTTTTTAGTAATGATAACAACGTGAAACAAACATCGGTGGGAATAGTAAATCCATATGTACCGGTTCATAAATAGTACGATAAGAAAAGAAGGATCAAACATATCGGCGCTTAATCAACCGATTAGAATAGCATTCCGGTTTAGATATCGACATAAATGATACACCCACCCACATTCGCATTGGCTCCATAGTGCTGGTCTCATCCACCGTACGAACGAGGTTTATTAGTTGCAACGTATGGTGTCTTTGCAGTAGTGCATAGAGCAAAAACAATTGTTTCTAAAATGGTGCGCACAACACGACACTTGAGTAACCATTTTTTCCTAAGAGCCACAATTTTTACGGATATTTCCTTCTCAGGATTCGAATCCATGACCTGGCCATTTTTTCCCTAAGAGCCATAATTTGTTTAAATATTGCCTTCTCAGGATTCGAACCCAAGACTTGTTGGTTCCCATGTACCTCCCTTAACCACTGTACCACACTATCACTTATACTTGGACGGAGGATGCATTCGTTTTATATAAGTATTTTTTTAATCTTTTTAATTTCTACAAGCCACACGTTACGGCTGATCGGTCTAACTTTTTTTTATGGTCATCCCTTATATGCTGGTAGTTCAAGAAAAAAATATTAGAAAAATAATAGAAAAATGTTATGTTCACCATATTGGTAACGGGCATAGGCGGGCGTGAATCACCGTTTAGTAACAGTACCATTTGTAACATGTGTTGTTGACACCCGTTACAATAACAAGTTAATGGTAACGGACTTTAATATTGCTAGATGGGAGCGGTCTTTTATTCATAATGGACGCCAATAACGTCCATTACCGTAATCAGTTTTTGTACCAGACAATGTATACCCATTACCAAGACTCCATTACCTATTTTCGATTTTCACAGTGACTTGTTCTTCTTGTTTCTCTAGGCATGCTTTAATTTCAAACGTGCATGTGTGTGAATGTGTGCCACTGCTACAAAAAGAGGTTTTTGGGTCCGGTTGAAAATAGGTTTAAATAAAGGAGCAAGCCCGAGACCCGCTCTTGCTTTTCATAGCTAGAAATAATGCTATTGTAGGAGCCGGCGACGAGTCACTCCCACAAATCCGTTTCGAGAAACGGCCCGCGGCATGAGCTATTCCTAAAAATAGTATTTCTAGGAACAGATGGTGTGGTTGTTCGCTTCTGAAAATTGAGGCTATTTTTAGATACGGGCTCATCCAATGATCTGTCTCTGGAAATCATCTTCAGGCGTGGTTAGGGTTTTTAAAGGGTCTTAAAATTTATCCTAGCAATTTTAGGGATGGGCCTCAGTAAGGCCGGGCCAAAGTACTACTAATTTTTGAGCTAAAATAAGCAAGGGTCAAGTAGGATTGTGAAGTAAACATGAGTGTCATGATCTATTACCACCCCCTGAACGTTCATTGATTATGATTTTGACACGCGCGCTGCCCACAGCCCTGGGCACTTGAGGAGGAAGAAGGAACTGACTGGTGGGACCAAGGGTAAAAATGACATTTCCATACCTTTCTCTCTCCTCTTCCGCCGGAAAATATTATTCTAATCGACGCAGTGTCTTCCAGCAAATTGATACAAAATGTGAGTGTCCACCAGCCAATAACGTGGTCAACGGTGTGTTCCAGCAAATCGATGTCACTTTGGATGTCCTGTGGCAAATTTCCCCATCAAGGAGATATGATCGAACCAATTCTTCACTGAATATTGTACAATTTGAAGATGTGTTGGGTTTTACCTAAATCTCAATTTTGTTATGAGGGGAATTTGGAACAGGTATGGGCCAAAAAGGCAATGCAAGCCCAGCTTGTATCTCTCTATTGCTCGTCAACAGCCCATTGGGTAGCACGTGAACAAGTCCGGAGCTAGCTAGCTAGCTGAGAATTATTGACCAAAGTGCGCATTAGTAGTGCCACGGGTTGGCGACTACACGTTTCATCAGACTGACGCCTGTCCACCGTGAGAGTGACGCTGCACTCGTTAGGGCAATTCAAGCGCGAGGACTAGACCAGGCCGTGCCCGAGCCCTTCTTGGCTTCTTGCTTGCCGAAATGGGCAATAATTGGGCAATTGAGGTACATACTGTACGCAGTGTTTTCCTAGTGATGCTATGTCTGCGGTCTGCCCTTGTTAATATACTTGTGATTAGCCAAAAACATACTATTAAGTGCTAACAGATCATAGATCAGATCAGGATTTCGCCAAAAAAAAAAAGATCATAGATCAGGAGAGCCCACGTAGGCCGGGTGGCCAAACAGATCACATCATAGCGCAGTTGCCTAGATCGTCCTGCCTCTTCTCCTTCACGTACTCGTCCAGCATCGCTGAGAGACGTTTGAGTCCTGACATGGCCAGTGCCCCGGCCTGCATGAATCCGGCCTTCACGTGCTCGACCCGGTTGCTTCATACTTGGCATAGGGTTACATAACAATAGAGTCGTTCATTTCAGTTTGAGAGCATCTGATCTTGAAATTAATAAAACTTCCCATTTCGAAAAAAAAATTTGAGAGCATCTACCACATGCAGTAATTATATTTCGCTTCAGGCTGCAATATGATAACTCGATCTATACTAAGATTTAGTAATTAATTGATTCACCTCAACAATATATATCACTGATGACTATAATATACGGCTGCCATGCACGTACTACGTACTATTAATTCAGTGGATACAAAATAGCACGGTTGCTGATCCGAATTGATTTCTTTTTCTCACCAAGATGCTTGTTGGCGTCTAAGGCTAAGATCTGGTGTCTGAATCTTTGTACAATCACCTTTGTTGTCTTTTGTACGTTTGCCTGGAGTGGGTGGCAGAACTGTAAGAGGGTTAAATTGCAAATTGAAATTGTACATCTAGTACGTAAGCGAGTAGCACCTTCTTTTTGGAGGTATTTTTGTCCTTGCAAGCTCTCACCAAATTCCTCCATTTATCCTGAGAGGATGAATGAAGCAACATTATCTAAAAGAAAATTCCAGTTATCTTATTGCAGAACATGCATGTGTTATCTCATCAATCGACCCACTGTACCTTGAGATGCACAGATGTCCGAATTGATGTTGAGAAGTAATCTCCCTGCTTCACCTTGCTCCACCTTCCTATCCCTTGTTTGGATACAGCATCCACCAGTTCAACCATTTCATCTTCTGTCCAATGGTCATTATTTTTCCTATTACATTTCTCACCTCCCTTTGTGCAAGGATATTGTGAACCAAATAATTGTCTGAATTGTCCCTGGAAATAAACATAAACCCAAAATTCATATCCATTTTTAATTAGGATTGTAAAGTATTTATACTAATTACATCCTGAATACTCTACACAAGAAATCCACATGATAGAACCATATATATTCAGATGAGAATAGACACTAAGTTTGACCTAACCAAAAAGCTTTAAGGGTTCATTTGATATTTGTTGAGAAATAATTCAGCCAAAAGATATCTGAGTGCCCAAATTGGTCATCTTTCCATCCTTGTACAGCACTATATTATGCATCGAACCACAAATAGAAATAATTGAATAGATTAATAGAAATTATATATGCTTACCCCCCATGAGCTTCTCCTCATGTGATTTCCTCTCCGATTGCATCTCCAATGGGCTAAGAAACAGCCTGGGAACATTTAGCATGTGTACCTCATTCGTTTTTAGTAAATGTATTTGGTAAATATATAACTTTTAGATAATGGACATATTCGATTCATGTATGTCTTTGCAATTCACTAGCTGGGGGTTCATCGCTGCAGTGGGTCATAAACCATTATCACAAGGTCAAGGGACTATTCCAGCTTAAAGTTGCATCTAAAAATGAATAAGGTGCATATAGAACCAAATCATAAGCAACATGAACACAACTATATTTCCCTACATGCAGAATCTTACAATTCCCCGGTAGATGCAGATGCTCAAATACAAATAATCCATGTGCAATTTGAAGTATGATTTCCTAGCCCTTAAACGATCTCCTTCAATTTATACGATGAACCAACTGTTCCTTTTTTACTTATTCATATTTACAAATGAATTTAATAGAAATATAGTTTTAGTTACTATACCTGTATCTGTTCTGTTCTTAAAAACAATGATCAAATTAAAGTGCCACTAAAGAAGACAACAAAAAGGATAATAATGTAAAAAAGACAGTATTAAAGTGGTGGCATTGTGGCAAAAATATACCTAGCATGCTTGGTTCGAGATGATCCTCCATTTCATGGTCAGTAAATATGTTTTGTACTGTTGCACCATCTTGACTGAGTGAATTAAGTTCGTTTCCCATCTATATTGTAGTACAAAAAAGAATATTCCATTATTGTTTCCAAACAGGCCTATCATCACGCACAGTTAAACAATTAATGAAGAAAGAAAAAAATTCTATTAGTTTCTGAAGTATCCCACATATAGCATCAGATCGGAAAGGAAATCCTACCAGATGAGTATTATGGCCAAATGTGCCTGCAACAGATCGAAATGTGTTCATTAATTAATTTTAAACAAGTCGATTTGAGCAATACAACACCTAAACAGGAACGAGAAATTAACAACATACCTCCCAAACATTCGTACAGATTTTCTTCATTCTCAGGCACTGTCAATAACCGCTGTATCTCCGGATCCATAGCATCATCTTCCATCTGTGGATGAAAAAGGGAAATCAACACCGCGTACCCATATGGTGTCACTGTCAAGTACATGACAAGTGGGGCACTGCAGATGAAACCATGTATACATGTACAACGCGGGGCCATTTATTGCCAAACTTGAATAGGTTTTGGTGGGTCCGGCCAAGGCCAGAGAATCATGTAACTATGTTTTTTAAGAAAAACGAGTGGATGTGTAATGCATCATGACTCTGGATGGTTATTTACATGACAAATGAGATAGTTATATTTTGTGAATATAAAGGAGTACGTAAACACACGGTGACATGCAAATTACTCTCTTCATTTTATCTAAATAAATCTCCAGGCTTTTAGTTGGTACAAACTTCAATTAGTTGTCCTTCGCTAATGGCCTATCTTCTAGCGTTTGCATTCATAATATGTACGTATTGGAGAGCACATAAATTCTCCATCCGAAAAAGGGAAAAGAAATAGTAGCAATCATTATATATATGATACACTTGATTGAGCTGCACGCTCATGTGTATAATTTTGTAATCAGTGGCCGCATCTTTTTAATTACTCATTCATCCACATTTTTTGTGTGTTCTACATATATATGAAAATGGTAAGTGAAGCACGTACCTTTGTAAGATGGCTCCACAACGCTGGCCACGCTCGGTATGAAGATCGAATCACTCACGGGCCGGGTAACACAGCAGCGTGCCGACGATCTAGCCTTCCGGCAACCAAAGTGGAAGCAGCAGTCCACAGCATCTATCGAGATGTGCAGGCCGGGTGCCGCCGGCAGGCCGAGCTCGATCGATCGCGGCCGGAGAGGAAGAAGAAGTTGCCCCGATGGACAATGGATCAAAGCTAGCTAGAATTGAAGAAGGGCGGCAGCATAGCTCTCGGCAACGCGAAGCCGTTCAGCTTTACTTCACTACCAAGTGCTGCCAAGCTAGTGACCCTGCTCTTTATATACTCCTGGATGCAGGAATTTCCTGGATGCTTCGTCGTCTCTCCCCAATCCACTCTGCAGTGCTCCGTACGTTGGTCGTTGGGCAACTGGTCAAGAGACTTGCGGTTCAAATTAAAGGTGGGGACCGCAAAACGGGCAAATCGGGCCAGTGCCACATACGTGTCCATTTCTCTTTGGAGTTACTAAATGAAACTTCCACAATCATAGGTCTATAAAATAAAGCGCTGAAAGATGAATAATATATATTTACTTAACATGTACGTGTTGGGTACTAAGCTAGTAGGGAAAACTAGCCACGTAAAGCTAGGTTAGTTCTAAGTCTTCTTCCATGGGTAAAGTTATGATCAATGGCGTCACTATATGACACCTCTACAAAGATGACACACTACTTAAGTCACAGGTCAATAAAGCACAAAATTGAATACTAGCCACACACAAAAGTTAGTTCCGAGTCTTTCTTTAAAGATAAAAATATGGACGATGGTGTCACTAAATGTAACATCCACAAAGGCGACATTAGTTTAGTCACAGGTCAATAAAGTACAGAAAGGTGTATAATAGCGCATTATATTGGGCATTAGTGGGAAACATTAGCCACCAAAGGTTAGCTCCAAGTCTTTCACTAGAGGTAAAAGTTATGACAGCAATATTCATATCGTTCTGATGGATCTTCTGTGCCAGCTTTGGTTTATGTCAATCTATGTAAGCGTAAACCTTAGCTCAATATACACCTTCTTATCAGATTAGTGTCTCTAGTTGCACATAACAGATTTCAGTCATTTTCATACATTAGATTTAGTTTTAAGTGTCAGTCCAACTGATTTGAGTAGGTCCGCATTATGAGTACCCAAATTAATGAATGATGTGTATCCCGTTTCTTATTAATGACACCTAATTAATTGGGGCATGCACTGCACTTTATCATGTCAAGGTGGAAAAGCCATATTTGATTTTGATGCCATTGTTTAGAATAATATTTTAAGACCAATGTTTCAACATCAAACTTAGCTTTCGAGTTCCTGGTGTGACGGAAAACCCCATATCTAGTGGAGGCTGATGGCTGCCTATAAAACTAGGTTACGTAGCAACAAGTCAAAAGGTTCGGATTTTAGTCCAACTATGATGTCCCAATCAAACAGTGTTCGATGTAACAAGTAATTGACTAAGAAATATAGACCACAAGGGACGATATTTTTCTCACGAATAAAATTGATCAGGAAGTGTGTACAAATAAATATATGCCTAGTGGTACCACAGGAATAATTAAAATCTATATATATGCAGAATATAGTTCAGCACTAAGATTTTACTAGTAGTAACTTGTAACAAGTATATATAGGTGGTCCCAATCACACACCTCGCCAGCCCTGCAGGGACACTGAAAGCGTCCAGGAACAGCACAGGTTTCCTTATTCGTGCAATATAAGCAATTCAGCACCAAGTAAATTTATCATCTAGTGGTAGTATAGTACTAGTACCTCATTTCTACATAGGCTTTGATCCAATTCACTGCATTCATCATCAGGAAACTCCATGGCAGCCGCTGTCATGTGCCATGCTGCCTCCTGTTAGTGAAAGCTGATTCTTTGATCGGAATCTTCCCTGATGCTCACTTGCATGTTCAGTGAGCCGGTGAGAAATGAGAAGAGGTGAGCAATAGCAGGGGAGCTCTGTCCACCTGCTAGCTCTGGGTATGGACACCGAGAACTGAGAAGTAATCTCTCTTCTTATTACTCCTCTTTTGGAGATGCTATTCAGTATTCACAAGTTGAATCATCTCATCTTCAGTCTAGTTGTCATCATTGATTCTGCTTCCAAATTTCCAACCTCCATTTGGGAAAGGATATTGTGAACCAAATAGATGACTGACTTCTTCATGAAAATTGAAGAAATCTACAATTATCTATGATTTCCATAAATATGTATTACTAAGTAGATGACCATACATAAATTACATGGATAAAAACAGTCATGATATGAAAACAGGGAGACATTAATTTCACCTAACAAAAAAAATCAAGGATAACTAGAAAAATTAAATTTCATCAAAAAGGTATATTCTTCACCTGGTGGCCAGCTGGGGAGACAAGGCTTGCTGACCAACCATTATGGTTACAGAGTGATGACTGATCAACGATGGAGGCGATTACAATCTTTGGTCGCTGAAGATCGACGAGTTGTGTTTTCAACTTTTCATGGTTGTGTTGGTTGCATCATGGATTGATGATCTTTGGCTTGTGCTGCCGGTGCCTGTATCTATCGTTTCCGGACCGGACCGGAGGTACAGTGCGTGTTTGTTTCTTGCATGCATGGAGTGTTAAATGAAGTTTATTTGCAAAATCTTTTTAAGGATGAGCGTAACTTTACGCGACGAATTTAATGAGAGATAGGTCTCGCGGATTAACCTAGGGTTCTGTAAGTAGTTTTGTAAACTGACTTTATTTAATACCGGTTAAACGAGCATAGTTCAAAAAGTGGTTCATCCTCGAGTGAATGGGACACATGATGAAGAGATGAGTCAGATGGCTTGAGACTAACGCGGGGCAGTGCTCTGGTCAGGACATGCCGGCTAGCTAGCACACGAGAGGACCCGTGAGGCCATGAGTCCTCCTTGACCAGCTGGCGTTCTTGCCCAAACGGGTAAGAAGGATCCTTCCGGGAAGGTTCCTGCAGTATCATCCCTTGTGGCCGTTCAACCTTGTGTTAAGTACCTCCGCTACGGGAAATCTGATATTTGCCGCAAATATGGTGGAGTTTAATTTCCCTTGTGACCGCGCGAGCTGGCTCTGGGTATTACAAATTTATATTACAAATAAGACCAGATCGATAGAGCTCATGTCAGATGAACGTACAGCGACGTACACACAAACCACCTCACTGTCTGGAGTTCCAAGATCCCGGCCTAACTGACAATGAGTAATATGGTTCTGCCCCTGCTGCTTGGGACGATAGCACTTCAGTGCTTGCACCGAGACCCCAAATCCCGGCCATCCGTGGGAGCCGTACGCCGTCCAAATGATCATCGGCATCCTTGAGGACTAGCAGGATGCATGCCGTCAGACTATGAGCCTGGAGTAATTTAGACGCTTAAGTGGGCCGTCAGCACAAATGCTTCATTCCTAGTGGGCCATAAATGGTATGGATGACTGCAGGACCAATGACCGATTGACACGAAGCAGTAGTGACGACGGGCGAGTCGTTTTCTCGATCATCCATCCGGAAGTGGGAGCCACCTCGATCGAACTGATGCTTTTGACAGTTAGAGCATCTCCAGACTATCTAGGTTCCTATATGACCTTTTAGTCACTCTGGACCAAAAATCATCCTCTAATGGGGTGACTATCTAAGTGATTAAAATTAGTATGCCACTAAATTTTGGGGCAAAACCCACAAATCTATAGGCCCTCTATCCCCCTTTCTCTCCTCTTCTCTCTTCTCTCTCTCCTCCTCTCCCGGGCCAGGAAGATCTCGTCCTGCCGGCGGCGCACGGCGACGTAGGCCTCCCACCGCTTGCGGAAGAGCTTCTTGGTGACCGCCGGGAAGAAGGAGAAGATCGGGAAGCTGGTGATGGACCGGAGGATCTGCAGCTGTATGTCCTGGACCTCGTCGAGCGCCTCCGCGCCGAGCCTGGCGCCGACGCTCATGTACAAGAGCATCTGGAACACGGCGCGCCGGAACAGCGGCCTCACCTGGACGGCGCTGGAGCCGTCGCCGCCGCCCCCGCCGCCGCGCGCATGGAGGAGGTCGGCCACGAGCACGTCCCGCGCCGCCCGCCTCGCCGGCGCGTAGAGGCTGACGCGGGCGGGGTGCAGCGCCTCGGCGGCCAGGTTGCGGCGGACGAGGCGCCAGTAGGGCCCGTAGGGCGAGCTGCTGATGTCGCGCGAGCCGGCGGTGAAGAGGCGGCCCGGGTCGACGAGGGGCGGGCGGTCGGCGAAGGTGGCCGCCCGGCTCCGCGCCCGGCGCTAGCCCCCGCCGCCGCGCACCGGAGTGATAGGGGGGAGAGAGAGTGGGGACTGGGGAGGGAGATGCAGCGGGGAGTGAGTGGGAGATAGAGGGCTCACTGGTCAGATGAATAGAGATCCTGTTTAGTCAGTTGGGTTGGAGCACATCTCTTATTTAGGTCTCTAAATTTTTAAAACTAGCCCTCAAAATGAAATATAGAGGGTCATTTTTAATCAGCCCACTGGAGTTACTCTTACGCGCGCTGTACTTGGTCGGTGAGCACACACTCGAACTTTTGCTAGATTTTCGGTCAGGCAGGCTGTTCTGTGAAGCTGCTATACGTACCTGCCCTCTCCTCTCTGGACTCTGGTCCTGGTTCATCATATCCATCAGCATCGTCTCCGCTGGCCGAGCAATCGATGGGTTGGACCTCTGCCTTTCTCGGTCGGGTGATGAAGATCGGCTCGCCGTCAACCTCCAACTCCAACCCCCCTCTGTTTGCAGGTATGCATGCTGGCTGCTGTTTCTTCAACTCTTGCTCGACGATGCTTCTTTAATTTTCTTTCTCCTTCTTGCCTTCGTTCTCTCTGATTGTGTCTTGATTCCTGACTGAGCTCTCCTTGGACTCCTTGCTACCAGTCAATAGCACCGAGCTGCTCCTCACCGCCGACGTGCCGCCGGAGCTGACGGTTCGTGAGCTGAACAAGGCCACCAGGTCCTTCTCGGCGGCGCGGATCATCACCGGCCAGGGCCACAAGGACACGGTGTACTACAGGGCCACGCTGCCGGGCGGCACGGCCGCCGCCGCCGCAAAGAGGCTCGGGAGGCCGCCCTCCGGCACCTGGAGCGCCTCCGACGACGCGTTCCTGAGGCAGCAGGTGTCGGTGCTCTCCCTGCTCAGGCACGACAACCTCGTCCGGCTGCTCGGCTACACCATCGCCGCCGACCACCGCGTGCTCCTCTTCGAGCTCGCCACCGCCGGCACGCTCCACGACGCCCTGCACGGCAACGGCACATCAGGGCCAGCGGCGCCGCCGCCGCTGACGCTGAGCTGGGCGCAGCGCGCGCGGATCGCGCTGGACGCGGCGAGGGGGCTCCAGTTCCTGCACGAGGCGGCGGGGGTGTCGCACTGGGGCGTCAGGTCCAGCAAGGTGCTGCTGTTCCAATCCCAACAAGGCCTCAGGGCCAAGATCGCCGACTACGACGTGTTCGAGCAGCGGCCACCGGAGGTGAAGAAGGACGGATCAGGCAGGCGCGCCGAGTACACGAGCGCGACGGCCTGCTGGTACCAGCCGCCGGAGTACGTGCCCTCATCATATTCATGCCTCGCGCTCAGATTATTATTTGCAATTTCTGAATGACTGACAAGGCCCTCATCATAAACACAGACTGACAAGCAGGCTTAACTTAACATATTGGTACCTTTTGGAAAACTTATTACATGCAGAGGTATCGGATGATAGGAAGTAGGATTGCTGGCAAGAACGACGTCTACAGCTGTGGAGTAGTACTGCTCGAGCTGCTGACGGGGAGGACGCCAAGGGACTTGACGCTAGAGCCACCACATATGCTGGTGAATTGGGTAAGCAAAGCCTTGCTCTGTTCTCTCTTGTTATTGATTTATTGTTGGCCCTTAAGTTTTTTTTTTTTTGATACTTCTGTTGGCCCTTAAGTTGTGTACTCGTTCCAGCACAAGTATGGCCAAGCAAAGAACTGAAGGCACGTACAGGAAGCTGTGTTGATATTTTGATATATCGTCTGTAACAGGCAACTCCAATTCTGACAAAAGGCAGAGTGAAGCAATGCATCGACCTGAAGCTTGGCACGCAGTATCCACCTACCGGAGCTCTCAAGGTTTCTACATACTCTCTCTTCTCTCACAACATATATGTGTTTCGTTGGACGATGCTTGATTGAAAACCGGCCTGTTGATGAATCTGCTGCCCGCCTGCATCTGAAGCTCGGGAGGATAGCATTGGAGTGCTTGCACGGCGTACCCACATCCCGGCCATCTATGGGCACCGTCGCCCGACTGATCAGTGGCCTCGTGGAGAGTAGCATGCCAATGCCATGGTGGGAATAGATAGGCTAACTAATCACAATCAGTGGTAGACTATCAAGGTGTCAATTGAAACTACCTGTCGTCCTGTCTCTCATGCCACACACTACTGTGGAACACACAAAACATTAACGTCTGCTTTAAGATCTTTTTGTGCTTTTGGTGGAAAAATAATCTACCTTTAGTTCCTGATGTGACACAGAATCACAGTTGGCATTGGACTGGTTTATCATCTACCAAGAAATCAAAGATGTGGTCGCTGTACTAAGCTATCAGATAATTCAGATGTCCCAATCAGACAATATGGAACATAATGATTAAGTTGGAAAAATAGTTTCTGTAGTAGCGTGGAACACACAAAATGTCAACATCTACTTTGAGCTCTTTTATCTTTTTTTTTTGGTGGAAAATCTACTTAGTTCTTGATGTGACACAGAATCTCAGATGGCCCTGGACTGGTTTATAAACTACCAACAAATCAAAGGTGTGGTCCCTGTACTAAGCTATCAAACGTGTGGTCCCTGTACTAAGCTATATACCAGATTCAGATGTCCCAAACTCCCAACAATCAGACAATATAACACAAAATAATGAAGTTGAAAAAGGCAGCCAGTTAACCCTAGTTAGCTAACTTATCAAGATGGGATTTTGATAGTAAGCAATTACCTTTGACATGGGATCATAATTAAGAAAATTCAGGCATCTTGTTAATTAGATACAGACAATTAAAGGTTTACAGACTGGCTGGAAATGTGAAGCCAGCAAGGATCGGAGAGGCAGTTCCATGGGAACATGATCATTTTCTCCTAGCATCTTTCTTATCTTTGTGCCAGATATATCAAAAATATAAGAAGATAGTATGTAGGCCCGAGTCTAATGAAGATGAATGCGGGGGACTTGTGAATCCAAGGAACAACATATACACACACGCCAAGTCCAAACTGCGTATTACTTACATTCACCACAAACTCAGTTATCATGCTTATTTAACAGCTTATTGGTCGTTTATGATCTCAAAAAAAAGCTTATTGGTCGTTTCTTGGAATTCATGTTATCATGTTTATTTAATAAACTTATATTAATAATGAAATAAATACTTGTACCATGACGGGTAGTTTTTTTACAGTGAGTATAAGTCCAAGAAGGATTAATGTGTGATTATGTGTTGTATGCAAAAAGATCAATATACCCAAACCCCACCGATCAAACTGCCCTGATGAATTGTGACTCAAACAGCAAGGGGGAATGAGATGCTTTCCGAGCGAGGTACTTCTGGCGGTTGCTAGAGTAAATTTCCTTACTAACTAAAGCAAGCACTCTGTGATTAGAAACTAGTACATACATCTATTATGAGTTGCAAGAAGCCAAGAACCAACATTTGCCTTCTTCACGTGCTCCTCAAGGGACCACCCACTTGCTCAAAGTGCAAATTTCGGATCACAATTCACAAGTGACAAAGAGCACGATTTGCTGGTCTGGAGATTCATTTCTTTTTCTTTGCAAGATGCTTGTCTTCTATGGCTAAGATCCTGTGCCTGAATCTTTTTACAATCAGCTTCGTAGCATTCTGTACGTTAACCTGGAGTTAGGATGAAAAAATTAAAACAGTTAAATAATGAACTAGCTGACTGCTTGCTAGCTATCCCCTGTGACCCAATTTTTGTAAGAGAGAGTAGTATAGATCCTAGAACCTTCTTTTTGGACCTTTTTTTCGCCTTGCAAGCTCTCACCAAGTTCCTCCATTTATCCTGAGACCATGAAGCAAGATTACCTTAGAATGCGTACTCTACACTGGAATGTGTTGTCACCAATAGAGGTACACCGTACCTTGAGATGAATGGCTGTACGAATTGATGTTGAGAAGTAATCTCGCTTCACCATGCTCCATTTTCCAATCCCTTCTTTGGAAACAGCATTTACAAGTGCAATCATTTCATTTTCTGTCCAATGGTCATTATTTTTCCTACTTGTACAATTCCCACAACCAGTTGTGTGAGTATATTGTGAACCATATAAATTTCTTACTTCTGCCTGAAAAGTTAAACAAACCAACAATTTGAATCCTATCTATGATTGTAAAGAATATGTATTAGCCAAGACTATGCATTGAATTCACATGAAACATGGAACTAAGGATGACAAGGGGACATTAAATTATCCCAAAAAAATCATGGGTTCAATTGGTCTATTGAAGTATCATGAACCAAATAGATCCCTATTGATGCCCACACCGAAGTTCGAATTTATCAACCTCCTATCCTCTTGCTACATCATTGTTGCATCGAATCAGAAAGATGCACTTGATATATGCTTCATTAGAAATGCTTACCCTCCATTGTGATCTGCTTCTCATACGAGTTGCTCTTGGGCCACATCTCCATGGAGCTGAGAAGCAACCTAGAAGCATTAGGATGTGTGCATGAGTCCTTCATAAGTAAAATATGCAATGCTAATTTTGGTAAATTCTATTACCACCAACTCTTGTTTATACATCGAAACCATATGGTTCCTTTCTATTTGACATTTCAAAACTGTACCAAAGATTTCAGAAATAACTGACATTTCTACTTATTTCTCTTTTGAAATGATTCAACAAAGTGAACGTAGTTTCTATTACTATATATTGATATGATTCATTCATAAGACAGTTATAAAATTAGCATACCCTATTTGTGCGGACAACAAAAGGACAATAGAGGCAGTTATAGCAAAATGTACCTAGCATGCTTGGCTCCAGATAATCCTCCATTTCATGGTCAGTACGTATTTTTTGTACTGACTTTGCACCATCCCCATTGAGTGCATCCAGTTCATACCCCATCTATAGTGAAGAAAAAATTAAATTACAAAAGTGTCAAGCTAGCTTGTCATGGTCATGGCCATTACTGATTCCAAGAGGCTATAGCATTCACTACTTCTGCCAAATTTCCTCTATATACCTAAAAACATATGCAAAAGAGAAAAATTTCAAATTGTTTGTGAAATATGCCACATATAGGATCTGATTTGGAAGGTAGTCGTACCTGATGAGTATTATGGTCAAATATATGCACCTGTATTAGAAATAGATCATTAATATCAGTCCAGTTGAATTGAACAAGTACACTGAATGATAAACTGCGACAGAAATTGACAACATATATACCTCCCAAAACTTCGTATAGATTTGCCTCATTCGCAGGCCCTGTAATTAAAAGTTGTATCTCCATGCCACCATCTTCCATCTGTGCCACGAAAAACGATCAATGCATACGCATAATGTCAAGTACTAAGCTATATGCTAATGAAAAATGCAACATGAGAAGAAGGACCCGCTCATTGTAGCACGTATAAATGGCACCAAGATAATCTAACACGTCAATTAAGAAAAAAATATGATAGTGACAGGGGCATGTACAATGCCGCATATCATTGGCAAAGCCTGGCTGGGTTTTAGAGCTGCCGCTCCAGGCCAGCCCAGAGAATCATGTACTGTTTAGACAGTTTTAGAAAAAAGTAGGTGCTGTGGTCATGATCCACTAGTGGATGCATAGGGAGTTACATGAAAAATGACCAAATTATAATGGTTTTTGCAATATATATTGTAGGAAAAAAACATCAATATGCTTTTAGTTAGTACCTCAATTAGTATAATTTCCTGGCCGGTTCACTTATCAATAGACAGATTATTTTCTAGGGTCCATGCATGAAATAAATTCCACACCAGGTCGACCTACACAAGTCTTCCAATAAAAGGAACAACAAACAAAAATTAATCATTATAAGACCTACATATATCTATATATCGAATGTGTATATATACTGGTAGAAGCAAGGTCATGAGCATGATTTACAACAATTATTGGCGTCCTTCCATTGCGGCATCCAAATTCTAGTGTGTTATTATACCTATGATGAAAATGCCAACTGAAGCATGCATATATGAAAAGGTGAAAAACATATCTAAAAAAAACAACTGAAGCATGCATATATGAACGAAAAAAGAATAAGTATATGCGTACCATTAATTATTAATGAGTTGACTCGGAAACGCTGGGTTTGCTTGTTCGTCCACGCGCGAGGAGAGGAAGGAAAGAATCACGGGGGCAAACAGAAGTTGCACCGGTGAGGTCGCCTGAGGTTGGAGGGGAATTAAGAAGAGCTTGACGAAGAAGAAGACTGCACCTCGATCAACGCCTGCGTCCACCCATGGCCAGCCGATCGATCGAGGTCGCTTGAGTTCGGAGGGGAAGAAGAGATCAAGCTTGCCGAAGAAGAGAAGCTGCAGGTTGCACTCGATCAGCGTCCGCCCGCGCCCATGGCTGGCCGGCCACACGCGAGCGGCGGCGACGATGGACTCCGGATGGAGCTTGCTTGCTGGGCACTGAAGAACGAAGGCAAGGCAGCAGCTTGGGCACGCACACGCGGTGACGCGAATTGAAGCAGGCCCGAAATTAAAGGGGCGCATATATATAGAGCTTGTACGTGGATGGAGGTGGTGCGAAAGCAACGACAGCGCGCGCGCTTTGAAAGCGGGGTGCCATTTTAATCTGATGGGAAAACAAGCATATGGGGTTGGGAGGTGGTCGAGCCCAGTACGTCAAGTGTGGCATCGGGTATCAGCACTACCAAGCAAAGCGCGCTGGCCAGTTGCATCTATCACCTACCGGTACCGGCTCTTTGGATAGTTGGATTCAGTGGTCAGAGGAGGGCAAGCAGAGATGAGCGCCGGGCAGATCGGGGTCCATGCATGCCACTCCGGATGTCAACAACGAACCCGCCACTCCCCTGTTATTACTTGGTAACCCGGCCTCACAACACCGGCCGGCTTGGGATCCCGCAGAGGGCTTGACAGGTTGCGCGCAAACCCCCAATGAGCAATATCCTGACATGGCTTTGACTTTGACTTTGATGGTGAATCATTCTTTTAGTCTAGCTTTGTCACGTTGAGAAACATTTGTTTTGTCACGTTGAGAAACATTTGTTAAAATAACTTCTAATTTTTTGGAATTGATAAAAAATGCCAAATGTCCATAATACTCTTCACTTTTCTTTTTCTTAATTTTCCCTCCTTTCCTTTTATTTCTCTTTCCCTCCTATCCATTCTCGTTCTTATAGTTTTCTCAGTTGGCCATTGCCACGCTAGTAGAAGAACAACTTTCTATCCTCTACATTTTTTGGGTGGTTTTGGACCCAAGTGTAATTTCCTGGGGAGCTAGAGGCCCTAAAAGGTTCGGATTAATTCTTAAAAAATTATCAAAAACTATGTCACATGTGCTATATAAGTGAGATCGTAACAAAGTTACGCGCGAGTTGAAAGGTTCTCGATTCAAATCCCATATATATGCGAGCATGATGGGCCTCTTCGTAGGTGCCATATTTGTTTAATACTGTATTCATATTTTAGCAAAACTACCTTTTGAGCCAATGTACAGGTTCCTCTATCCCAAGCCGCTCCGGCTGCGAGTTCTAAAGGCAATGATGGAATCAGGTTTGTTGGGATGGGAGGAGCCGGAATAAGCCACAATTTTTGGCTTGGCCCCAGTAGTGTAAACCCTTTTGAGATACTGTGTTTAGGCAAAAACGGCTCGAAAACCACTCCATCAACTATCGCTTGGTTCTCAAATCTCAACCAAGAAATAAAGTTACACTACCATGCAGTTGCGCGCAAGAGATCATCTAATCCGATGTCCCAATAATATTGCAAGTACTTCAACAACAACTTTACTTGAGACTTTGTTGAGAGCGATGTTGCACGTGCATCTTTATTTCTCTTTGGTCAGGGGAGAGACAAATAAACAGCAGCAACAGTGTAGTTAGCTGGTTGTAATTTGTAAATACAGTGATTACGTTGAAAACTAAACGATATGATTCCCGGCCAACAATAGTGTGATGTATTCCCTCTGTTTCAAATTATAGCTCGGTTAACTTTTTTTATTCTAAGTATGACCGCTCCTCTTTCAAATTTTGTACAAATTATCATATTTTTTGTAGTGGTTTGCTTTATTAATAGATATTTCAAAATTATCTTAAATTTGACTATATCTACATAATTTTTTGAATTAGACGACCGCTCAAACTTATAATAGAAGAATCAAACGAACCATAATTTAGAATGGGGTAGTATCATATATGGTTTGTTGAGTGATGCCGCACTGGTTTGAGGAGGCTATGCTAGCTGGATCCCGTGGCCGAGACGTTCTTGCCCAAACGGGAAAGCTCAGGTGCAGATCGCGCTCGATGCGGCGAGGGGGCTCGCGTACCGGCACGGCGCCGCGAACGTGCTGCTCCAAGTGAACGTGCGCTAGCTCCAAGTGAACGTGCTGCTCGAGTGAACGTGCTGCTGTTCGATCCTTCGAGGGCCTGAGAGCGCCAAGATCGCAGACTACAACGTGTTCAGCTCGCTTATCATCCCGGACCAAGAGGCCTTGCGCAAGCGCAGACGATAAAAAAAATTGAAGGATACTATATGCCCTTACTTTCCTACCAGAGTCAGGATCGAGAACAATTTGAATGACGAACATAGAATAAACAACCAAGTAAAATTACAATTTGACCTTATAGTATGTGTAAGTAATACAGCACGTGTTTGTATCAATGAATATATATATGCTGTCATTTTTGCCACTTCATAAAATATTCTCCATGAAGAGTCCCTTATACATACTACTATATATCATAACGCAACAGAAGAAATCTAACACGAAAATTTTCTAAATGCATGGTTGTCCTAGGAAGTGTGCGAACAGAAGAACTCTATATACGTACGTACGTACGTACTCCGTATACATGTTTTCAGAACCATGCATGTACGCTCATTTACTCTTTGAGAAGGGGAGAGAACACAGCAGCATGCTGCTGAGCACCACCCACCAATGGTAGCTAGCCAGCTGGCACACGTACGCATAGTGGTAAATTACTTTGGAAGTAAAACGATTCCTGTGGTCAACAGTGGAGTGCGCGTGTGATGAATGGTTGGCTGCAGTATCGTCATCGATCGATCCGTGGCTTCGCTGGCATTGCGCTGAGACGATGGACAGAGGCCCGGCCCGTTTGGGGGAGGCTGGATCGTGCACGCGATATGATAGACGGAGACGGAGAGCACCCGTGGCCGAGACGTTCTTGCCCAAACGGGAATGCGGGGTGCTTCCGTGAACCTTCCCATCCTGCTTTCCTGCTGCTGCTGCGGCAATGAATTAAGTCATCAAGTCAAAGCCGGGTCGATCACGACGACCACTGCACCGTGGCTGCTGTGACGACCGTGCTCACAGGTCGGTCCGTGGGTGCGTGCACGGGCCATCATCCATCGATCAGGTGCTTGTTGCTGGCGGTGCTGTGTGTTGTGTGTGGCTCATCGGCTCCATCTCGTCCTTCCCGGCATTGCTCCAGGTCATCAAGTCAACCACAGTTGGCGATCGAGTACTATAAATTTAGATGAAGCCATATCACATGTAATCCCCCAGTTCCGGCCCCTTCTCTGTCCAGAGTTCACACAAATCTCTTCTTCCCTCTCTAGTCTGTCCTCTACAAACCCCTTGGCCTCTGATCTTGTTTCGCAAGCCGATGGGGTGGATGAACACCATGAACACGGCCCTGTTCGGATGCCTGTGCTCGCCGTCCAAGGAGGACTCAACCGCCGCGCCAGAGCAAGGACGTTCTGGTATGCGTCGTTCCCGATTCTAGATGTTCCATTTCATCTTAATTCGTGGATGATCCATTTCTTGCGTCCTTGTCTTCTCTTCGTGCGTGTCTCACCTATCAAAGAGCGGCGGCTGGCTTTTTATTTTGTCCAGCCAACAGCGGAGAGGCGGCGACCATCGCCGCCGACGTGCCGGAGATGACCATGCGCCAGCTGAACCAGGCGACCGCCAAGTTCTCGGCCTCGAGGCTCATCGGGCGCGGCGCGTACGCCGAGGTCTTCAGGGCGACGCTGCGGGGCGGCCGCGCCGCCGCCGCCAAGAGGCTCATCCGCCGAAGGCCGCCGCCCGGCGCCACCGCCGTTGTCGACGCCGCCGGCACCCTGAGGCAGCAGGTCGCCGTCGCTTCCTGGCTCCGGCACGAGAACGTGGTCCGGCTGCTCGGCTACAACATCACCGCCGACCTCCCCGTGCTGCTCTACGAGCTCGCCGGCGCCGGCACCCTCCACGACGCTCTGCACGGTACGCCGCGTCCTGCTATGCTCACCAAAGATTCTCCGGCCAGCTCGCTCTCCGTTCCCCAACACAATAACGTTTTGCTGCGACGACCGCCGTGGCAGGGCCGAGTGGGACGCCGGACGAGGCGGAGGAGACGGCCGTCGCCAGGCAGCCGCCGCCGGCGGCGGCGATGAGGCTGAGCTGGGAGCAGCGCGCGCGGATCGCGCTGGACGCGGCGGCGGGGCTGGCGTACCTGCACGAGGCGGCGGTGACGCACGGGGACGTCCGGTCCCCGAACGTGCTGCTGTTCGAGGGCCTGGGGGCCAAGATCGCAGACCACAACGTGTTCAAAGAGCTTTTTTTTTAAGATAATGAATAATGTATTACCCGGCCTTGACTAGAACGGCTACGACCAAACAAAATAAGAGAATTACATCTTATCATGGGGTCAACTAGTCCTACACGACCATCAAGATCGCTATAACACGTTTACCAGACCTTACAAAGAACTGAAAACGCTGGACACCAACCACCATTGATGTTTCTTCGAAGGCAACAACACGAAGACTTGGTGCAAATAATGCTAACCAACCTTCGAACTGTTACGCCATCCAATGCCTCCTTCGCCCTGCGCTGAATACCAAACTTAGTGTCCACACGGCCTTGTCAACCAAGAACTTCGACGACGCACCTGCATTGCCGCCGGCCTGGAGAAACCAGGCTAGGTTTTCACCCAGTTATTGATCAACCGCGGGCGCAAAAGGGGACGGTCTGACCAACGACTTCAGCAGCACCTTCAACAAGGTGTGTGTCACAAACACATCACAGTCACCGGTCTGGCACAACATGCCAGACAAGGATTTCCCCCAGATCGCCGCCACCACCGTCACCACAGTCACCCTCACCTGAAGGACACCAGTATCTTCGCACAACCACATGACGCCGCCATCGCAAGAAAAGACGCACTCCAGCCACCGTCGACGAACACCGCCACCCGGAGCAAGGTTTCGCCGGTAAAGGGATGGCCGTCGAGCGCCGCAGACCCGCACGCGCCAACGGCCACAGCCCCGCGGCGCGACGCGTCGACGGATGGCCCGCCCACGCGCCCGGAGATCGCCGAGCCGACGGCTGAGTCGAGCGTCCGTGCCGGCGCAGGGCCGAAGGCTGAATCGCCATGGCCGGAGACCTCACACCGCGCGCCCCGGCTGCCGCAGCGGCGAGGGGACGGCCGGATCCGGCCATGGGAGCACCGAATCCGCGTCCCAGCGCCACCACCGTCGTCATGGCCACCGCCGTCGCACCTCACACCGCCGCCCCGGAAAGATGTCGTTGGCTGCCGAAAGAGCCCTGCCGCCGCCGTCCTGAAGGCCCGCCCGGGCTTCCAGCCGGCCTCTCCGGCGGCGGCAGGAGAGGAGAGGGGAGGAAGAGGGCTGACTCGGCGGGGACGCGTCGTCGTCTGATCCAAAGAGTGCTCAGCAACGATGTGGGAAAATGCTGGCACCGGATACACAGGGCATCACCATTTTCCTTGAGCATGAGCTCGGGAATGGATCAATGGGGTGCCACGCGCCAGAGTACGTGTTGACGGGACGTATTACCCGCAAGTCGGACGTGTTCAGCTTCGGAGTAGTTCTTCTCGAGCTCCTCACGGGGAGGTTGCCTGTCGACGCTACGTTGCCACGGGATCAGCAGATCCTCATGAACTGGGTAAGCAACTATAACCATCAGACTATTCTCAGCTCATGTGTAAACCTGACATATTTCCTGATGACGGTTACTTTTGGTTGAAATATGCATGTACTCCTACCAGGCAACTCCATTCCTGACAGAAGGCAGAGTTGAGGAATGCATCGACCCCAAGCTTGGCGATCAGTACCCTGCTTCCGGGGCTCTCAAGGTTCTTGTTGTTGTTACCCCTTAACTTTCTTTCTCATTTCCGATCCGTGTAGCCTTGTAAACCATTGTGCCTTGGCCTACATACGCTGCCGAACTAATTAATTAAAGCCTAAGCGATATGTACGTGTTCTGCTTGCAGCTTGGGAGAATAGCAGTGCAGTGCCTGCAGGAGAGCCAATCCTACCGGCCATCCATGGACACCGTTGCCCGATTGATCAACTGCAACGTTATCATGCGAGATCAGCATTGGTGGGGGTCTGATTTGGGAGCTTGGTGATTTGATTTGGCCCGTGCAAGCTAGGGACTGCCAGAATGCTGGAATTGAAGTTAAGAGTTAGTGTGGGGGTAAGATAATTTTTTGTTTTGAAACAAAGCACGAAAAGGCTAGTCATTTTGGAATAAAAACATGATAATAGTAGAAGTTCGTGTTCGTATATCTTCTGGAGAATCTTCTTCCATCATCATCCATGGTTGTTACAATCTTAAGTCGTTACCGCAGGAGTCTCTATTGCATAGCTAGGTTCTGTAAGGTATAGATGGTTTCTGATTTAGGAGATATATATACATGAGTAACTTGTCTGGTTGGGTATAGAGACTGATGTCTATCAGTGTTGTTGATGCACCAAGGTTCACATTGTATGAATGAATCAAGTAATAATGAGTTACGTGATCATAAACATATATAATTTTAAACTCTAAATGATACTTATTTTGAGACGCTAAACCCTAAGACGATGCATATCACCCTAAGACTATTATTATTGGGGATCCCTTATTATTGTGAAATGCACTGATGCAAGCAACTAAATTCGTGTGACCAGTATTTTTTTTTTAAAAAAAAGAGAAGAACTAGATATACATTGTCTGCTTTTTTTTTGCAAAAACGATGTCTGCTATTTAATCGATATCAACAGTGCATCATTATTTATCAAGGTGGACAAGCAATTAAAAAACAACCCTTCTCATGCCACTGTGGAACACACAATCCAATGTCGACATCTACGGAGTACGTACCAATGTCGACATCTACGTACTCCTACTTGAGTTTTTGATGTGACACAACATCCCCCTGACCTTGACTCAAAAAAAAAACATCCCCCTGACCTTTGACTGGTTTATTGCCTCCCAATAAATCAAAGCTATCAGTTCTAGATGTCTCAAGCCAATCAATCAGAAAAATGCCACATAACTTTGGGAGAAGACCACCACCTAATTCTACTATTGGGGTAATCTTTTATGTGAGATTTTGCATTCTTGCTTCATTTATAATGTTATTAATAATTTATAGGAATCCTACCTCATGTTAATTTTGAACTAATCACTGCCTCGCACCGATGTTTGTGATAACTGACAGCCTTGTGATGGCATAAAGCCATAAACAAAATGCTAGCTAGAATTGAAGGTCCATGAGCAGCAGTGCAGAGCTAAGACAATCTCTCGGCTGGCAGCAATAATAACCTGTAGCTCCGTAAGGCCGTGACCTGTGGCTGTGAGGCTGTGACCAGTCGTTTTCGCGAGCATCCATCAGGGAGTGGGAGTCGAAAGCGACGCTGCATGCGGCGGCTACGAGAGCCTAGGGGCCGGGTCTGTAGGGATTTAGTGTGGGCTGTTTCATCAATCTTGGTCCTTGTTAGTTAGTGTCTGTATTATTGGATAACCGAGTAAACGATGAGGATAGATCAGCTTGATATATACACTGTCTTGGGATGAACATATATATTGTGTCAATCCTTTCTCTTTTGTTCCGTAACATATATTTTCCTGGGCTAGTGATCGATGATGATCTCTGTGACATGTATTACGTGTGCTATTTTTATGAATTGCAACACTATATAGATCATCGGCTGGCCGGCTGCCCAGATCTTTCCTTTTCTCTTCACGTGCTTCCCCTGCATCGCCGTCCAGTGCCCCTGCTTCAGTACGCCACTTTGGATTTGGTACACATCCATCAATCGATTTGTTTTAGCACGGAGAGCATATATCTTCTTGCCTCGCATGCAGTAACTATTTGTCTAGGTGCAGTAAAAATTATTCGCCGGGTTTAGTAATTAGTTATAGTAAACCTCACAACGTACACA
Organism: Echinochloa crus-galli; assembly: GCA_900205405.1. NCBI lineage: Eukaryota > Viridiplantae > Streptophyta > Magnoliopsida > Poales > Poaceae > Echinochloa > Echinochloa crus-galli. The sequence continues at coordinate 56,652 of OAMR01000713.1, forward strand.
TCAATGATATGTAACCTGTTAGTTACTATTTACAGTAAACAGCAAGTTTCACTGATCTGGATTCATTTCTTTTTCTTAACGAGGCCCTTCGATTCTATGGCTAGTATCCGGTGTTTGAATCTTCGGACAATCAACTCCGTAGCCTTCTGTACGTTTACCTGGAGTGGATAGAAGAACTATAAGCTAGACGGTTAAATCAACTATGATGCTAGCTTGTGCTAGCTATCACGCATGAATCCAATTTCTAAGAAAGAAGTATATTAGCACCTTCCTTTTGGAGGTAGTTTTGGCTTTGCAAGCTCTCACCAAATTCCTCCATTTATCCTGGGAGCATGAAGCAACATTATGTAAAAAGCATATCTAATTATCTCATGGCAGAACATGTTATTACCAATTGACGATATTGTACATATATACCTTGATGTGCACTGCTGTCCGAATTGATGTCGGGAAGTACTCGCCCTTTATCTTGCTCCATTTTCCAATCCCTTTTTTGGACACACCTTCCACAAGTTTAACCATTTCATCTTCAGTCCAGTGCTCATTGTTTTTCCTAGTTCTACATTTCCCATCTCCACTTGTGCAAGGTGAACATTGTGGATCAAGTAATTGTCTGACTTCTACCTGAAAATTATAGAAACATACAATTCATATATACATTATGTATTATTATGGTCAAGGATATATATATTAATTATCGTGAACAAACTAAAAGAATGCATAATCAATTCACATGAAAAGAACGACATTCACGATGACAACGGGCCTTATTTTGACATAAATGGACGACGGGCCTTATTTTGACATACATTATGTATTATGGTCAAGAAGGACTCATGCACACATGTTAAATAATGCTTCCAGGTTGTTTCTTAGCCCCTTGGAGATGCGGCCAGAGAGGAACTCGCATGAGAGGCAGATCCTGGAAGGTAAGCATAGTGTCCATAGTTAATCATCACGGGCATATTTATGTTTGTCGAATATAACAATGTCATAAAAGGATAGAAAGCAGTTGACCAATTCGGACACTCAGAGCACTAGGAATATATATATCCTTGACCATAATACATAATGTATGTCAAAATAAGGCCCGTCGTCCATTTATGTCAAAATAAGGCCCGTTGTCATCGTGAATGTCGTTCTTTTCATGTGAATTGATTATGCATTCTTTTAGTTTGTTCACGATAATTAATATATATATCCTTGACCATAATAATACATAATGTATATATGAATTGTATGTTTCTATAATTTTCAGGTAGAAGTCAGACAATTACTTGATCCACAATGTTCACCTTGCACAAGTGGAGATGGGAAATGTAGAACTAGGAAAAACAATGAGCACTGGACTGAAGATGAAATGGTTAAACTTGTGGAAGGTGTGTCCAAAAAAGGGATTGGAAAATGGAGCAAGATAAAGGGCGAGTACTTCCCGACATCAATTCGGACAGCAGTGCACATCAAGGTATATATGTACAATATCGTCAATTGGTAATAACATGTTCTGCCATGAGATAATTAGATATGCTTTTTACATAATGTTGCTTCATGCTCCCAGGATAAATGGAGGAATTTGGTGAGAGCTTGCAAAGCCAAAACTACCTCCAAAAGGAAGGTGCTAATATACTTCTTTCTTAGAAATTGGATTCATGCGTGATAGCTAGCACAAGCTAGCATCATAGTTGATTTAACCGTCTAGCTTATAGTTCTTCTATCCACTCCAGGTAAACGTACAGAAGGCTACGGAGTTGATTGTCCGAAGATTCAAACACCGGATACTAGCCATAGAATCGAAGGGCCTCGTTAAGAAAAAGAAATGAATCCAGATCAGTGAAACTTGCTGTTTACTGTAAATAGTAACTAACAGGTTACATATCATTGATGTGTACGTTGTGAGGTTTACTATAACTAATTACTAAACCCGGCGAATAATTTTTACTGATCTGGATTCATTTCTTTTTCTTAACGAGGCCCTTCGATTCTATGGCTAGTATCCGGTGTTTGAATCTTCGGACAATCAACTCCGTAGCCTTCTGTACGTTTACCTGGAGTGGATAGAAGAACTATAAGCTAGACGGTTAAATCAACTATGATGCTAGCTTGTGCTAGCTATCACGCATGAATCCAATTTCTAAGAAAGAAGTATATTAGCACCTTCCTTTTGGAGGTAGTTTTGGCTTTGCAAGCTCTCACCAAATTCCTCCATTTATCCTGGGAGCATGAAGCAACATTATGTAAAAAGCATATCTAATTATCTCATGGCAGAACATGTTATTACCAATTGACGATATTGTACATATATACCTTGATGTGCACTGCTGTCCGAATTGATGTCGGGAAGTACTCGCCCTTTATCTTGCTCCATTTTCCAATCCCTTTTTTGGACACACCTTCCACAAGTTTAACCATTTCATCTTCAGTCCAGTGCTCATTGTTTTTCCTAGTTCTACATTTCCCATCTCCACTTGTGCAAGGTGAACATTGTGGATCAAGTAATTGTCTGACTTCTACCTGAAAATTATAGAAACATACAATTCATATATACATTATGTATTATTATGGTCAAGGATATATATATTAATTATCGTGAACAAACTAAAAGAATGCATAATCAATTCACATGAAAAGAACGACATTCACGATGACAACGGGCCTTATTTTGACATAAATGGACGACGGGCCTTATTTTGACATACATTATGTATTATGGTCAAGGATATATATATTCCTAGTGCTCTGAGTGTCCGAATTGGTCAACTGCTTTCTATCCTTTTATGACATTGTTATATTCGACAAACATAAATATGCCCGTGATGATTAACTATGGACACTATGCTTACCTTCCAGGATCTGCCTCTCATGCGAGTTCCTCTCTGGCCGCATCTCCAAGGGGCTAAGAAACAACCTGGAAGCATTATTTAACATGTGTGCATGAGTCCTTATTTATAAGGAACTAGCTTATTCGGTCAATGCTTTTTTCAGATAATGTATTTTAAGGCAAGAGGTCACTGGCTAATCATTACATTGAAGACAAACATCTGTAATGAAATACAGTAATTATTTTTAAGGCACAAAGAATCAATCACTATAGCAGCATATATGAATACACAACTACTGTGCCCTCCACAGAGATCCGCCATCCCAGCAGATGCATAAGCACAAACAGAGTCCATATCCAATCCTAAATTTTGTAAAATCTACTACCACACCTACTCTTCTTTATACTCTCGAACCACAGTCCTTTTTTATTAGACATCGCAAAATTCATACAATCAAATAAATATAAAAAATTTGATAATTAATGTCTACTAGTTCAGATTTACACATGTTTAATAAGCATAGTTTCATTAGTACGTGCTGATAAGTCCTGTTTTAAAAAATACTCATCAGATTAACTTGCGCATCAAAGCAGACAAGACAACAGAAGGACAATAGATGTAAAATAAAAGGTGGTAATATATAGAGGCTGTGGTGGCAACAATATACCTAGCATGCTGGGCTCCAGATAATCCTCTGTTATTTCTTGATGGCCAGTAACCATATTTTGTACTGTTGATTCACCATCCCCATGTCTCTGCCAAAAGTTTCTCTGCATTTGACAAACAAAATGCAAAGAGGGAAATTTATTCTAGGTAGTAGTGTGTGGAATATATCCACATTTATAGGAGCAGATCGATAAGGAAACCGGCCGTACTACCTGAAGATCAGTACTATTTTGAAATGTATAACCTGCATACAAGAAATGCCTTCATTAATTCTCACGCCAGCTGAATCGAACAATTACAAGAAATAAAACAGCAAGGAAATGGACAACGTACCTCCAAAAACCTCGCCAAGATTTGCCTCGTCCGCAGGTCCTGTCATTAGAAATTGTATCTCCAAGCCATCATCATCTCCTTGCGCCATGTAAAGAAAATCGATCCACACCCAGCCCAGCGTCGTACACTGTCAAAATATATAGGTACAAACAGACGCCTTTTAAACATGTTTGGGCTTGCGTTACTATGCTTTCTAATGCACTAGTACGAAATACCACTTTTGAGCTACTCAATTGGCAGTTGTTTGGGCACATGTCCAGAGAACTCAAGATAAGACCTATACCTACAAAAGAAAAATTAGTTTTCCTGCATAAAATATATCCCAGACAAGGACCAGTGTGCTCCTTCCCAAAATGGAAAAAGGGAGAATAGTAGACAGCAGACTGAGCACTCTATGGCCATGCTAGCTTTACAAACAGTACGTGGCGTCCTTTCACTAGCTAAACTTTAGCTGTTGTGTGTTCTACACACGGAGAAGGGAAAACGGAAGCGCGTATGACCAGAGAACGATACGAATTGAAGCGCGTACGTACCCTTGTCAGTTGAAGTCTCAGCAGCAGCGCCGGGTTGAGTGCATTGGTGGGTCCACGCGCTCGCTCGCTGCAGACTGCAGAGAGAGCTGATGGAGCTAGGTGAAGGCGACTTCGACGGTGGACGGCGGCATCGCCGCGCCGGCGAGGACATGATCGATGAGGCAGCCGGCCGAGCTGAGCTGAGCTCGCGAAGGACGTCGAGCTTGGCCAAGAAGACGTCGACGATCTGTGCGCGCGCTCGAACAAACACTCGCCGGCGGCGAGCTCTCTAAGCTAGTGAAGCGCTTGCGCTGAAGGCAGCAGGTAGCTCGGCGGCGATGCGGCGAGAGCGCGAAGCGAACGAGAGCTTACTTCACCGGCAAGGGAGCGTGTATTTATAGAGGCTTAAGCAACAACGGGCCGGGCCGGAGAAATTTCCGAGATGCTTCTCTCCGCTGATGCAATCGTCCGTACCAGCTGGGTACTCCGTAGTTCGAAGAACCTGTTTCTTTTTGAAAACTTTTTCTTCGACTTCGACGGTGGACGGCGGCATCGCCGGCGAGGACATGATGAGGCAGCTGGCAGAGCAGAGCTGATCGAGCTCGTCCGTCGGCGGCGGAGGCGAAGGACGAGCTTGGTTAAGAAGATGTCTGTGTGCTCTCGAACAACTCTCGCCGGCGGCGAGCTCTCTAAGCTAGCGAAGCGCTTGCGCGGCAGGCGGCCGGGTAGCTCGCGAAGCGACGGAGCTTACTTCACCGGCAAGTGAGCGTGTATTTATAGAGGCTTATCCACTGGAGAAATTTCCGAGATGCTTCTCGCTGATGCAATCGTCCGTACCTGGGTAGTTGGAAAGAACTGTTCTTTAGTTCCTCCTTTCTCTCCTCTTTCCTTTTGAAAACTTTTTTCTTCTCCCTCCCTCTTTCTTTTTAAAAACTTTTCGTCTCTCCTCTAAAGACAAGAATGCCATTTCAACGAGGGGTCCGCAAAACGACCAAATCCAGGGGCACTTACTTATACGTGTCCAGCTCCGGCCGTAGGCACTGAGAGCACTAGTGCGGGCCACACACCAAGTGAATTGCGACGGCGACATTATATTCGCATCTGGATCCTCTGCGCTTTTGTTTTTTCTAAAAATTTGTATATCGATAACTAGCCCGTTGACAACAGGGATAAAGGTAAATCATGCCTTTTTTCCAACTAGGTCCTGTTTAGTTCCCAATCACATCACGAAACTTTCAAAAATTCTTTTTCCATATTTCATTATTCCCCTATCACATCAAATCTCTCTCTTCGTGCACGGAGGATTAAATGTAGGTAAATAAAAAAACTAATTGCATAGTTTTGATGTACACGACGAGACGAATCTTTTGAGTCTAGTTAGGTCATGATAGGACAATGTTTACCACAAACAAACGAAAAGTGCTGCAGCGCGCTACAATGTCCGATGTGACTTTTTCACTTCACTTTTCAACCACTTTTCGGGAACTAAATACCCATGCTTTCGTGGGTATCGCGTATAGCTAGTGTGTGGCTGGGTCTTCATCGACTTTGCCTACCTTTTGTTAAGTAACATGGAGATTATATCGGAGTGCCAACATGTTTTCTTAATGAAGACAATAATCCATATGTATAATAGATTTAGGTTTGAGTCTTTGTCGAACCAATTTTGGTATGTGTACCACTATAGATGTGTAGCGAGATGTTTATTGTTGAACATTTAAATATGATGTAAATTTGTTAGAAAATTAGTTTGTTCACAAATAACAGATGTGGTTTTCAGTATTTTGTCAAAGTACCCAGCGTTGTGCTCGAAAAACCCAGTGTATCATGTGATCATCTGATCGAAGAGATAAAAATTCAAAATCAAACTCATTTAGAATATTTTATGATCTGGCCATTCGTTGGCATACCTCATGATCGCCACAGCTTGCCTGGGCGCTGCCGGCGACGGAATGCACCGTTGCGGTGGCTGGAACGGCTGACGGAGAATGCATGCGCTAATGATGGAGCTCTCGACGAATTGAAGAGCTGACCAATTCTGTTCCAAAATGTAGGTCGTTTGAACTTTTTTACCATATGTTTGATCGCTCGTTTTATTCAAAAAATATGAAAATATAGTCAAATTTAAGGCATTTTTAAAGATTCTATATCAATAAAGCAAGCCACCATAAAAAATACAATAATTAGCACAAAATTTTGAATAAAGATAAGCGAGTCAAAATTGTAGCAAAAAAAATCAAACGCTGTGGCTATATCATGCAGTTGGTAAGCTAGAATGAGAAAACAGGTAGACGTGTGCGAAGAAGCAAACCTCCGTGGCTAGCTAGCAGATCCTGGGATGCCAGACTCATGGACGCGCGCGGCGCGCGCGAGAAGGGTTTTGTTTCTGGTTACGACGATGGTGTGTAATACTACTTGCAGCTCGATGGATATATACCAAACTTGACAGTCGTTTGGCTTGCAACAATATCAGAACCACAGTCGCAGCGAGTACGCGGTGGTGCGCCGGAGCTGTCGCCAATGCCTGTTGAGCTGACACCGTCGATCGAGCAGTTGCGCAGGGCATGGACACCGTACCCATCTGCAACGCTTCTGGAACGCCATGACCGTGCACGTACCACACTGCTTGGCCAAAATTACAGATGCACACTTTTACATTTCCGCCAGGCGCGGACCGGGTAACATGCAAGCGATCGCGGGTTATCCGGCGAATAATGGCAGTGGTTGGCAGTCGCAGGATTCGCCTGCACTTTTCGCTGGAGCCATGCCGGTGCTTCTGTATATGCATGTGTGGGTTCAGAATTCCAGAGGCTGCTGCACTTGCCACCATTTATTTTCCACGCCGCTGTATGGATCCAGCAGTCCTTCGATCGATCGATTCATTCTGCTGTTTCACTCACGCACCCCAGTGTTTGTCCATGCAGTGTCCATGGCTGTGTTCAGTTCCAAAAAGTGTATGAGAAAATTTGGAGAAAAAGTAACATCGGACACTGTAGCGCATTGTAGCAATTTTCATTTGTTTGTGGTAAACATTGTCCTATCAATGACCTAACTAGGCTCAAAAGATTCGTCTTATCGTGTACATCAAAATCATGCAGTTAGTTTTTTTATTTAACTATGTTTGATGCTCCATGCATGAGGAGAAAGATTTGATGTGATTTGATGTGATAGGTGAATAGTGAAGTTTGGAGAGAGAATTTTTGAGAAGTTTGGAGAACTAAACACAGCCCATGTCGCGGCATAGTACGGACGTATTCCTAACAACATGCACGTCGACGAGTGTTTCACAGAAATCCTAATAGTTATCAAGGATCCCAATATGCATCACATCGGACGGTGGAAGAGCCGTGCGCAGCTACCGGTGGCATATGAACATATTTTGTCCATGGCTGTGTTTAGTTCTAAAAAAGAGGTTGGAAAGTTTGATGAAAATGTCACATCGGACATTGTAGCGCACTGTAGCACTTTTCGTTTATTTGTGGTAAATATTGTCCTATCATGACCTAACTAGACTCAAAAGATTCGTCTCGTCGTGTACATCACAACCATGTAACTAGTTTTTTTATTTACCTACGTTTAGTGCTTCATGCATGAGGAGAGAGATTTGATGTGATTTAATGGGATAGGTGAATAGTGAAGTTTGGAGAGAGAATTTTAAGAAATTTTTAGAAACTAAACACAGCCCATGCCAAGACTTCCTTAAAACGCTGACACAGGCGCTGCTGTGAATGTGATGTACGGGCGCACTATGCCGCGGCATGGATACTGCAAGGGCAGGTAATACCTCAAGACTGTCTCATATTCCTTTTTTTTAATGGGCAACGTCGTCTCACATAGACGAATGAAGATTTCTATTATGAGAGTACCATAGTACTGTAGACCTTATCCTAGCCATAGAATGATGTACCAGTAACCATTTCGAGATCTGTACCGTATTGAGTTGGACAATATTATGTCAAATCAAGTACACCACTACGTACGTATAGTGTACCTGCTGAGTCACCGCGCATTACCTTCTCACCCAACGGGTTCCTGACTTCGCTTTGGATTCTGTACGTCCGAAGACACGAACAGATATAAAGGGAGGAGCGTCCCCATTCTTGAATTTCAAATTCATTTGAAATCTCTCCCCCATCCCTCTCTCTCTCTCCTCCCTCGCTCATCGTCGTCGTTCCAATCAGGTACGGCGCGGCGGCGGCGTTGAGGCCGATGTGTGGAGGCCCTGCGCCTGCGGGGGCCGGATCTGGGCCAAGGCGGCGCGAGGAGCAATCGCCGGCTTCAGCATCAGTGGCGCTGGATCTGGGCCAAGGCGGCGCCGGATCTGGGCCGAGGCGGCGGCCGCCATGGAGAGCGCCGCCGCCACCGCGAGGCCGAGGACCGTCCGAGTTTTGTGCGACGCGACGGACTCATCCGGCGACGAGGACGAGGACGAGGACGCCGCTGCCTCGCGCTACGTGCAGGAGATCTGCCTGGAGCGGGCAGTGAAGGAGGCGGCCGCCGCGGCCCTGGCGGCGTCGGCGGCCGGGACGAAGCCGGTGCTCCCCAGCCGGAAGAGGAAGGCCGACGGCGGCGGCGCGGAGCCCCAGTTCCGCGGCGTGTGGGAGCTCGCGGAGCTGGTGTCCGCGTAGGCGTGGCGCGCGGCGGCGTGGCTACGGCCGTGCGGCGCTGGGCGCGCGATTCGCGGGCAGCGCCACCCCCGACACCGAGGACGCCCGCCCTCCGCGCCCGCCTCCCGTTCGCCGGCGACCTGCGGGACTTCCTGGATGACTTCACCTTCCGGGCCAAGCGCCTGGCCGCCATTCAATACAACCACGGCCGCGAGCGCCTTGGTGGAAGGTGTGCGCCCGTGCCGGCGCCGCCGCCGGGGGCCGTGAGCTGCGGCCCATCGCACGGCACCGACAGCAACGTCGACGGCGTCAGCTGCGACGACGCCGGCATCGACAACGGCGGCGGCGGCATCGACGGCAGCTGCGGCATCAACGGCGACACCTCGTCGGGGAGGTCCTGACCTCCGGCAGGCTCAAGGCCGCCAGCTGCCGTTGGAGATGGAGAGGGAGAGGCGACCCGCGGAGCAGCGCGCCGAGTGCCTCCCCAACGGCTGCTCTCCCTCGTCGACGACGTCGCCGGCATCCGCGCCACCGACGCCGACGTGCTCCCCGCGCTCCAAGGTGCCGCGCGCGAGTCCATCCGCACCGCCGGACTCCTCTTCGCCTTCATCGATGCGCTCCGCGACGCGGCGCTGCCCGACGCCGCCGTGCTCAGGCTCTCGGAGCTGCGCGTGGTCGCCGCGGCGTACGTCATCCCCGAGGAACCGCCGGCCATGATGGAGTCGTTGGGCTGGTACATCTATGGCTTCTGCTCCTACTTCATCACCCACCTGCTGCTGCTGGTGCTCTTCCCGACCATCGTCACCCAGGTCGCGTTCCCCGCCTCCGACTTTACGCCGGACCCCAAGTACACCGTCAAGGGCGCCACCTACTCCGTCCATGAGATGTCCATGTAAGAGCAGACGCGCAGCCCTCTTCCTTTCCCTTCGTCCCAGGTCCAGTGATTTGTTTTTTCCTTGGTGTATTTTTCTGTCCCTTTTTTTCTTCCAAGAACTAGACAGTTGTGCCTTTTAGATTTATTTCCTTTCAGGCAATTGTGTTTTCATGGGCAGCTGTGATTTGAGGAGAAG
>OAMR01000713.1:73533-84964 GCA_900205405.1 Echinochloa crus-galli
ATAGAATCTGTCTCTTATACACATCTAGATGTGTATAAGAGACAGGAGCAGCAGCGGCGGAGAGAGAAGAGAGGGAGAGAAGAAAAGAGGGAGGAGAGAGACGGGCTGATATATGGGCCCCACCGCCACGTGGCAGCCACGTCAGCGAAACCGCCATGCAAAACCGCCCGATGGCCAAAAACGAACGGTTTTAAGAGTTCGATGGCCAAAGATTCCTGGTTTTCGAGTTCGATGGCCAAAACCAAACTTTCGCTATAGTTCGATGGCCAGAAATGGACTTCTTCCTTGTTTTTACGCTCATCGTCGTCGTTCCAATCAGGTACGGCGCGGCGGCGGCGTTGAGGCCGATGTGTGGAGGCCCTGCGCCTGCGGGGGCCGGATCTGGGCCAAGGCGGCGCGAGGAGCAATCGCCGGCTTCAGCATCAGTGGCGCTGGATCTGGGCCAAGGCGGCGCCGGATCTGGGCCGAGGCGGCGGCCGCCATGGAGAGCGCCGCCGCCACCGCGAGGCCGAGGACCGTCCGAGTTTTGTGCGACGCGACGGACTCATCCGGCGACGAGGACGAGGACGAGGACGCCGCTGCCTCGCGCTACGTGCAGGAGATCTGCCTGGAGCGGGCAGTGAAGGAGGCGGCCGCCGCGGCCCTGGCGGCGTCGGCGGCCGGGACGAAGCCGGTGCTCCCCAGCCGGAAGAGGAAGGCCGACGGCGGCGGCGCGGAGCCCCAGTTCCGCGGCGTGCGGGAGGTCGCGAGCGTGGTCGACGCGCGGGAGCTCGCAGAACTAGTGTCCGCGCAGGCGTGGCGCGCGGGGCGCGGCTACGACCGGACCACGAGGACGGCCGTGCGGCGCTCGGAGCGCGATTCGCGGGCAGCGCCACGCCCGACGCCGAGGACGCCCGCCCTGCGCCCCCGTCTCCCGTTCGCCTGCGACTTCCTGGACGACTTCACCTTCCGGGCCAAGCGCCTGGCCGCCCCGCTGCTGCGGCCGTTCGGGACCTCCTCCGAGCCTACCGTCGTCGTCGCGTTGGGGCTGTGGGAGCTCCGGGACCTGGAGCTCGAGTTCGGCACTGCGAGGACGATGACAACGCCGGCATCGACAACGGCGACGGCAGCGTCGGCAGATTTTGTCCAGCGACGGCCGTGCGTGCTGTAGTCGGCCTTGACGACCTGCTGGAGCTATGCGCCGCCCCGGGGCTGCTCGCCGTCAAGGTCGAGCTCGAGCAGCTCGTGCTCTCCATCCTCGACGACCCTCCGTCAGCTAGTCAGCTACGTCATTCGCGAGGCGTCCTTCTCCTCCTACGTAGTCAAGTCCACCATCGAGCAATCGCTAGCCACGCCCACGCCGACGCCCTCCGCCGCCGCCGCCATCTCCGCCCCGGCAGTTACCGCAACGACGCCCCCGTCCTCGTCGCCCTCTCCACCCCCTCGCCTCGGCGCCGCCAACGCCTACATCAACCCTCGCCTGGCGGCCGCCGCGGGTGCTGGCGCCGGTGGTGGCGACGACGCGCGCAAGGTGCTCGACGTCATGCTCAAGCCGGCGCGCCGGAACCAGGGGCTCGTGGGCGATGCCGGGCCGGATGCGGTGCTGAAGGAGGCCGTCCGATCGCGATGGCTAGGGCACCTGCCGCATGCACCACCTATCTCTGCTGCAAGGTCTACCAGCGAACCATGGAGGCCGAGTGGGACCTCCAGGCCGTGCCCATCGCCCGCGGCGCGCCGCTCGCCGGCGCTGCTCTCAGGTGCGTTTTTCTTCACCTTTTTTTTTGCTCGTTTGTTGGATTTACCAAGTCCTATGATGTTCGTGTTGTTTTTAGGAAGAAGTCCATTTTTGGCCATCGAACTACAGCGAAAGTTTGGTTTTGGCCATCGAACTCGAAACCAGGAATTTTTGGCCATTGAACTCTTTGAAACCGTTCGTTTTTGTCATCGGCTGTTTTGATGGGTGGTTTTTGCTGACATGGACGCCACGTGGAGGTGGGGCCGCACGTCAGCTCTTCACCCTCTCTTCTCTCTCCTCTCTTTCTTCTCTTTCCTCTTCTGCGCCCGTCTGCTGCCTCCTCCACCAAGCCCTCTGTGGCCGCCACCGCCCATGCGCTCTGCGTCCTCCTCCACGTCGTCGCCGGTCAACCGCCTCCTCTGCACCCGTCCGCCTCTCCTCCGCGCCGTTGCCGGTGGTCCTCCCTCAATTCGCGCTGCCGGTCCACCGCCTCCCCCGCGCCCGTCCGACTCTCCTACGCGCCGTGGCCGATGGTCCTCCCTCGATCCGCGCCGCCAGTCCACCGCCTCCTCCGCACCGTCGCCGGTCAGCCTCCCCAGTGCTGATCCGCCTCTCCTCGGCGCCGTTGCCGGTGGTCCTCCCTCGATCCGCGCCGCCGGTCCACCTCCTCCCCGCGTCGTCACCGGTCCACCTCCTCCGCGGCCGTGCCCGCCCTCCGCGGTCGATTCGCCGTCGTCGTGGCCTCCCCGCCCGCCATCTACGTCGTTGCAGGCTGCCAAGCGCCGCCACCGCCAAGCGCGCCGCGGGCCCCCACCAAAGATTCCTGGTTTTCGAGTTCGATGGCCAAAACCAAACTTTCGCTATAGTTCGATGGCCAGAAATGGACTTCTTCCTTGTTTTTATTGTGTTATTGGACCAGATGAGGAAAAGTTAATTTGGTTGATAACAAGTTGAGCACTGCATTGATCGTTATATTAAGAATTTTTTTTACTACAGTTGAATAGTTTATTATGACTAGTGCAATCCCAAAAAGTGTGTTGCCTTTTTCTGGTGTGCCAGACTTCTAATTTTGTACTATGCGATGAAAAGCTTACGTAAATAGTTCATCCAATCCGATCAATTATTATTGGAATTTGTAGGCACGGGATCCTTGGCAATTCGGTGGAGCTATGATCGTGAGCTTGCCAAGCTTGCAGCAGAGCGGAAGGACAAGTCGGCATCCTGAGCTTGCCATGCGTGATTGTATTGGCCGTCTATCATTTTTGAAATGTACAAGTATTGCTCGAGATGGGTTTATTATGTTTGATTAAAAATTCATAAATGCATGTACCTATCTGTACATATTAGTACATATCTGTACTAGTACATATTGTTTACATGCGTCTTCAGCATGTTATTACTAGCTATATGCTTCTTTAATTTTTGATGCAAGAGCTATATGTTGCTTCTTTTTTTGACGCAAGAGCTATATGCTCCTTCTGTGAAGTATGGTACCAAGTTGTTGCTAGTTTTGAATAATGATGAGCTGGTCCACGGTACTGATGAATGATACTAATTTCTCGCATGAACTAGAAATTTAAAGTATCATGATAAGTAGTGAAGTAACCAAAATTTTTAAAAAATACAATAAAAGAGACTAGTAGTGAAGTAACTTAAAATAAAAAAATACGATTATAACTCAACATACGGCAGATTGCATTTTGACATGACTTCAAGGGTTACTGTTTCTTGTGAAAAAATGATTTTACAACCCCCAGAATAAGGATATTATTTGGGTTTCACCTCTAGCCTACCCCAACTAGCTTGGGACAAAAGGCTATGTTGTTGTTGTTGTTGTTGTTGATTATAACTCAATGACGAGTAATGTACTCAACATATTATGTTAGTTAGCTGGTTCTTACTTTCAGAAAAAAAGTTAGCTAAATATTATTGTGCCGGTTGGATATGCATAAATTAATATAAACCACTGCTCAGTAGGATAAATAGATCAGTAAGATTAATGTAAAATGTGTCATAATCATCTCAAAAAACTATATGTACTTAATTTTAATTGGTACCGGTACCCATTCCAAGTAGGTACTGATACAGTGACTTATTTTTTGTTAAGAATAAAATAAACACTCAGTTATATATACAGATGGCAGGCGTATCAACTTGTACCTCCATGTCGTGAAGGTGTACTCAATCTTTAACGGGATACAGATAAAATTGGCAGAGACTCGATAACCTTTAAATAATGCCTCGATCACCGAGGCGTTCAGCTTTATGTCTTGTAGCATCTTCGTGGCCTGTTCCCACCACAGGTTTAATATTATATAAAAAAGGTGACGCACTCATCCACTCGATTCCTCGGCGCCGCACTCATTTACTTCGGTCCACCTGTACGTCCTCGAGCAGAGCAATCAGAAGCTTTATGTCAGAAAGATTCTTAAGCAACAGTTGTATACCGATAAAAAATAAAACGTGTACACTGGAAATACATGAGCATGAGACAAAGCAGCACGGATCTCGATACGAACCAACCGTGCCGATTGAGTCTCTCACGAGTGCCGCGTCACACAAGCATTTTTTGCACATACACGTACTGATAGCGAAGGGGAGAAACACCAGACTGTTGATTCGAACTGCTACAGGGCAACCTGATGTATATGTACTAAGTCTCCAGGCCTGCAGTACATTTTATGACAATAAAATACGCATCCTTTTGTGTATCCTGTTTGTACGGTGCCTTTTGACCACTCCATGATCTATTCAATTAAGCTAGCGGGATCGACAGCTATCCCGAATCCATTAATCAAGCCAGTAATAAACTAAATGGCTATCAAGAGAAAACACTGGGAGGCTAGCGCGAGCGGAGCAGCAGCATGAAACGGCTGCTCGGCGAATGCTGGATCCTGGTGGCAGGCGCAATAGTTGGGGAAACTCATTCTTCTTATTTAACGGCCCTAGCTACCGGCGAACCGGCATGGCTCCAGTGAAAAGTACACCCGAATCCTTAACCCCTGCCAGTTCTCGGCGGATAAACCTCGCGATCCGGCATGCTACCGGTTCGCCTGGCAGAAATGGAAGTGCACGGTCATGGCGTTCCAGAAGCGGTGCAGGTGTGTTACTAGTTCCCTCGTTGAGCGGGATTGAAACGACAATACGGGGCGCCCGACTTGTTTGTTGGCCTCAGCTTCTCGATCTCCTCCAGAGACCTGGTGTGTTGGCCTGCGCTGCTGCTTAAAGAACGATATGGTATACTCTGCCCAAGAACCATATATCACGGTATAATATATAGTGTGATACTGGGCCGATCTTTTTATGGGTCCATCTTTTGTTTGGTGCGCGAGTAAGAAAGAGTATTGTTGTAGCTTGGCCCGTCCCCTCGATGGCCTTCACTGCAGGCCCAACTCCATACTGGCAGCTGCTGGGCTGCTGGATGCTGCAGCCTGCAGCAGGCCAGCAGATGGTTCAGCAGGCTCGCTCGGACGCCAAGGCTCGAAAGACCGGCACACACACCAAATACATTTCTCTTGCGTTCAAAAAAAATGCATTTCTCTTTCATCTGCGCCATCTTTCATCTGCGCCATCCTTCATGCATTTTCTCCTCCTGAATTACAATAAGATGGCATTTACAAGAAGTTTATTACATTGTAAATCTTTGCTTTTGTTAAACTATCTTACTATTACTAATTAGAGGCTCCTTTTGGAGCCTCCACGTTAATCCTCGCGAGAAGCGCTATAAAAAAAGATAAATCTTAGAAATTCTCAAAAAATCAGAAACATCTAACCATCAATCCAGTAGTTCTAATTATCATAGCCTTTAGATCTATTATGTTTTATAAAAAAATTACCCACCTATGCCATTATAAAAAATAATTTAATATAATCACTAAATATATATTTAAAATACCAAATGTACCCCTTAATAACTATCTAATCCACGTCTCCTTTCGTCGTCCAAGAGCCGCCGCCTCTCTGTCTCCACGCGACGTCGCTCCCCTTGGAGTGTGAAATAGCAATCTGCCTCAGCCCTCAGCAATTCCTACTCTCCATGCAGTAGTTCTTATCTACGGAGTAGCTCGCCTGGGACATCTACGGCAGATTCGGCAACAATGTGTGGTGGCCAGCCTGGAAAGCTCCAATTTTCTCACGATCTGAAGCACTTTAAGGTTCTTTCCTGTGCGGTAGCAGCTTATATCTAGAACCGAACTAAATATTTAATTTTTTTGCAAGACAGGAGTTGAGGTAGCAGTTTCTCTCGCGGGACGTAGTAAATTTGTAGAATCTTTTTGGAGCCTTTCTGTGAAAAAAATACACCGTGCTGTTTGTATGCAAAGATGCAATTTTTGTTATTAATTTATTATGTATGCAGGAACACGTACGCACCTATCCTTTGAAACAAACCTGAATGCAAAGCATGCATAGCGTCATGTGCAGCCGGCTGATCAAGGCATGCGCGCCACATTTGCTGATCATATAAGCACTCAACACCAAGGCATACCGTCCCTAGGACTTTGCTTTGCTAAGAGGCCTGGTACGTAAATCCTAGAATCTGCTACACCCACATTTCAAAGTTTTATTTTGTTCCAAAAATTTGTCATATATAACATAATACATATGTGATGGGTGCTCAGGGTAGCTTCTTTCGAATTGCTGCAGATAAACCTACGCAATCTTCTTCATTCAAAAATAGTTTTACAGCTGATTTGTGTGATAGGGTAGAGCTAATCCTACTTGGCTTTGATGATTAAAGCGACAGTACATATGAAAAATTAGATCATCACAAGCTATGTGCATATGGAAGATTCGACATATTGTAGATGCAAAGTTGGTTTGTAATAGCTCCTGAATGTGGAAACACATAGGAAAACAATGACAAACACATACAACAACCAGCTCCTGGATTAGGAAACATACATGAAGCAAACAAAATCAATGGATTTTGTTCTTTTATGCCTACATTTGTACATCATTTCATTGGAAGATGTATAATTCAAAGGAAAACTACATAGCTCTTTATTTGGCAGTCTGAGTATCAATTTATTTTCCTGGTCATGATGAGAAAAATAATTTTGCTCTAATCACTCCGATTTTCTGACTCATATAGAGTATTCACATAGAATCAAATTGGATAACTACTTAAAAAATATATCCAATGAAACACCAGCGTCAATTTAAGGGACTCAAATACAGAAAATAGAAAATATGATCTAAATTAAAATTAATAACTAATTTACAAAATGAAAATTTTATTTCATAACCAATTTAAATTATTCAGTCCGAGTAGTTAAATTTGAATGTTAAACTAATATTTCTCTATTAAAGTACAAAGATGAATAGATTGGATACATTCATTCAGTACATCTATTAGATCGAACAGAGAAAGAATATATATCTAACTTCATGCAAAGTTTATTAGTTCAATTTGAAAATTAAAAGTATTAGGCGCCTAGCCCATTCAAATGTATGAGTGTCTCAAGATATAGTTTAATCATAGAATCTGATAAAATTGCCATGTGATTCTAGGAAAAAAGAAGAATGTAAGGCCATGCATTTATTCTTAAAGGAACTAAATTATAAATTCATTTATAATGGAGTTTGACTTTAGATAAGAGCTAGAAATGAAAGATAGACGAACATGTACACGAGGAATATCAGAGCGAGT
The DNA here is from genome assembly GCA_900205405.1 of Echinochloa crus-galli. NCBI lineage: Eukaryota > Viridiplantae > Streptophyta > Magnoliopsida > Poales > Poaceae > Echinochloa > Echinochloa crus-galli. The sequence continues at coordinate 80,898 of OAMR01000713.1, forward strand.
GTCAAATCTGCCATTGTAAAGTTGAGACCATTAGGAAAAGAAGTTCAAGGAAACATAAAATTCCATTGTTAGTTAATGATTGAATACAGTAACATTCACATCTATGACACTAAAACAAGTACAGCATGAAAATAAATTTCATTGTTGATCCATTGGTACTAATTTAGTGATGTAGATCTTGATATATATTGGTCAACCTAATATAGTTTGACTTAAGTAAAACTATAAGACAGCTATATTTCAAGAATCATGACAACGGTCATATATTGACATCAACAAAAACAAGTTTTATGGAAATACATCTTATATTCTCTCCTTAAAATATAAAACTAAATCATATGTGTTCATTCAGTGTGACTAATATAAATGTATTAAGATAAAAAAAAGCAGCGCATCTATCTACCCCGTGCGAATGCACGGGTTGACGGCTAGTTTAAATCAAATTAGAGGACTAACAAAAGGGCAAAAGGGAATTTTCTGCTCAATAATATTTCACAGGAGAGTAGCCCAACATACATAATCCAAGTGTCCCCCTTATTTTGGTTCGGTCTCATCACTAAAGCACATCAATCAATTATGATATGTCTGGATGCGATCGAGTTGCTACCCAATGGGTAGTTCTAGGTTATTATCTCTTTTTTTTTTCATTTTTCTTACTTTGAAATCCATACTAGCTAGAGATTATCCTATTGAGTTCAACAAAATGACCTATGTAATTAAACTTGCCTCCCTAATTACTCCTGCAGTTCCATACTGGTTTGCGCAACATATTATGTTGGCCTTATTTATGCATCGGCCGGAGCAATGCTGATAACCGGGTGCAAAATCAGGCATGTTTTTTTCTTTGCCACTACTCCTGCACCCTCCCAAACATCAACATCCTTATGCTCCACTCCATTAGGCAGCTTCCAGTCAAAGTGGTATAGAAGGCTCGCTAGTGCAAGCTCGATGTTGGCCAATCCAAGGTTTGCGCCTGGGCACATACGACGGCCAGACCCAAATGGAAGAAACTCAAAGTTTGTCCCTTTGTAGTCAATGTTACTATTCTCAAACCGCTCCGGCTTGAACTCCTCGGCTTCATCCCAATACTTGGGGTCCCTACAGATTGCCCACATGTTGACGAACACTGATGTGCCCTTGGGAAGGTCAAAGCCCATGACCTGGCATGTCTCACGACATTGCCGAGGGAGCAACAGCGGCAGCGGGCAGTGCAGCCTGAGAGCTTCCTTGATCACAAGCTTGAGGTAGCTAAGCTCTGCCCTGGCGAGATCATCCTCGGTGATTGTGGCCTTCCCCTTAAAGGCCTCCCGGACCTCAGCCTGGGCTTTGGCCATCACCAATGGATACCGGATTAGCTCCGTCATGCACCAGTTCAGAGTGGTCGATGAGGTGTCGCTGCCGGCGCCAAACAAGTCCTGCAATTACCAAACGCAAGCAGGTATTACAGCTTGCTGGATCAGCACCGGCTGGAGGACAAGATAGATGGTGAAGGCAATGATCGAGATATATAAGACTTACAAACATGAGCGCGACAATGGTGTCGTTGTTGAGGGGTATGGGCAAGCTGGCCTCCTTCTGGAGCCTGAGCAGGACGCCGACCAAGCCCTCGTGCGCCGTCTTGTCACCACGATCCATGGCCTCCATCTTCTCGCGGATGATGTCCTCCAGGATGCGCGTGATCCTGTTGCGGCACGCGAGCGCCCTGCGCGGCGCCGTGCCAAGAACCTGCATGAGCCTCGACGACGGGAAGAGGTCGGCCACGGTCAGCACCGTCGTCTGCTGGACCGCGGCGCCGAAGGCATCCAAGTACTCGTCCTGGTACTTGCACCGGCTGCCGATGCACTCCCTCACGAAGGTGTCGTTGACGAATCTGGAGATCATCGTGGACATGTCGACGGCGGCGCCGGCGCCGGCGGACGCGGTGAGGCTCTGCGTGAGCCGCGCCACCTCCTCCTCGCGGATGCGGCGGAATGACCGCACGCGGGCGGCGCTGAGGAGCTCCAGCACGGTGATCTTGCGGAGCTGGCGCCACCGCTCGCCGTAGGGGCAGAACACCAGGTCGGTGCCGTTGAAGGTGAGCACGGCGAAGGTGGCGTTCATGTGGCGCTCGGCGAACGTGACGTCGTGCGTCTTCGTGATCGCTTGCACGGCCTCCGGCGACGACACCACCAGCGTGGGCACCTCGCCCAGCCGGAGCATCATGAGCGGCCCGTGCTTGTGTGCGAGCTGGTCACGCATCGCCCGGTAGATGGATGGGCTGGTGACGAGGTGGTGGATGCTGCCGATCAACGGCAGCGTCCATGGCCCGGGGGGCAGCTTAAGCTTGGGCTTGGAGACGACCAGAGACTTGAGCTTGGAGAGGACGACGAGCAGCACTGCCACGGCCACGGCCACGGCGAGGAGCACCTTGTCTTCCATTGTGTGCGTCCCTATGCGGTCACACCTTGGTAGTGTGATTTAAGAGGTTTGGCCACCTCGGCATGGTTGGGTTTAAAGTTCTTTTGAACTTTTACGCGGCTTGTGGTGAAAGTGTACAACCTCTGCAGAGTGTAAAACTGATATATCAGCCGTGCTCACGGTCAACAGTGGCCTGGACCCTCACATGATTAATATATTTGAACTCGATCTAAATTGTGGTTACCTGGATATGGTTATGACTTTTATTATGTTCGATTAATTGTGGGTTGGTATATACTTGTACTTGCTAGTAATCAGGTGTTAATAAAATATGACCAACTTAAAAATGCTTACTGCAGTATGTCAGCCAGCCTTTTGCCTTAGCCTTGCATGCATATTACATTTGCTGAGTACGTCATGTACTCACGCTTGCTATTTCCATACTCTTCTGTCCCATATCAATAAATGCTGCTCAGAAGAGAAAGGCATTTGTGAAAGTTATGAAATGGTGATGAAGTCTAGGCGTACCCAACCCCAGTCGACTGCCTGTGAAGATTGGAGCCTTCGTTTTCAGGATACGCTGTAACTCTGATAGACTCGTAAGTTATTTATATAGTTTGTTTTACGTGATACTTTATCTGTTATCACTACTGGCACACTGTATGTGTGAAACTTGATCCTGACACACATACAGGGTACATCGGTTTGTTTTCTAAAACGGGGTGTGACACCTCCCTCGCGGCCTCCGGCGACGACACCACAATGGCCCGCACCTCGCCGAGCCGGAGCGTCATGAGCGGCCCGTGCTTCTTCGCCAGCGCGCTCATGGCTCGGTAGATGTTTGGGCTGGTGACGAGGTGGTGGAGGCTGCCGATCACCGGCAGCGTCCATGGCCCGGGGGGAAGGTTGAGCTTTGGCTTGGTGGCGAGGAAAGACTTGAGCTTGGATAAGATGACGAGAAGAATGGATAAGGACACGGCGGCTAGCAGCGCCTTGTTTTCTTCCATTGTGGCTGTAGCTAGATGCTTTGTTATTTGCCAAGTACATTTATAATAGCGAGATGGCGGGAAGCTTTAAAAGATGCTACCTTTTTTTTTGTACGATATAGACAAAAAAGATGTCAAACATGGGCTTGATATTTTTGCAACTTGTTTTAAAAAAAATATAACTTTTTCCAATAAGACCGGATGGACAAGTTAAAAATTTTGATGTCAAAGATTTTTTCAGCTGAATTTCTTTCATTCGAAGTTCAATTTTAAGTCAAATACTTATCTAACGTATGGATCTAAAGTTATAAATCTCATATTGCTATGATCTAAAATTATAGGATATAATAAAGAGGTAATGCTCAAGATATTAGATTTTTTCAGTGTGAGTATGTATCAAGATATTACAGTTCGTCGGCTAAAAAGGAATTGTCAGTGTATCAAGATATTGGCGTGAGTGCTACTCGGTACACTGGACCTGGTACCAACACTAATGGCGGTCTAGTACCAACTACTAGGTACTTAAAAAATAATTATTTCAATAATCTATCTTTTGCACTAGCTAATAGTAAAAATGGCCATATATATTATTACAAATAATCCTTGAAACTATCTGTTGATCAAGAGATACCTCCTTTTTCTATTAAAATATGAGAAAATACTACCTCAGTCTACCTTTGATAT
>OAMR01000713.1:85002-102027 GCA_900205405.1 Echinochloa crus-galli
ACTTGATCCTGACACACATACAGGGTACATCGGTTTGTTTTCTAAAACGGGGTGTGACACCTCCCTCGCGGCCTCCGGCGACGACACCACAATGGCCCGCACCTCGCCGAGCCGGAGCGTCATGAGCGGCCCGTGCTTCTTCGCCAGCGCGCTCATGGCTCGGTAGATGTTTGGGCTGGTGACGAGGTGGTGGAGGCTGCCGATCACCGGCAGCGTCCATGGCCCGGGGGGAAGGTTGAGCTTTGGCTTGGTGGCGAGGAAAGACTTGAGCTTGGATAAGATGACGAGAAGAATGGATAAGGACACGGCGGCTAGCAGCGCCTTGTTTTCTTCCATTGTGGCTGTAGCTAGATGCTTTGTTATTTGCCAAGTACATTTATAATAGCGAGATGGCGGGAAGCTTTAAAAGATGCTACCTTTTTTTTTGTACGATATAGACAAAAAGATGTCAAACATGGGCTTGATATTTTTGCAACTTGTTTTAAAAAAATATAACTTTTTCCAATAAGACCGGATGGACAAGTTAAAAATTTTGATGTCAAAGATTTTTTCAGCTGAATTTCTTTCATTCGAAGTTCAATTTTAAGTCAAATACTTATCTAACGTATGGATCTAAAGTTATAAATCTCATATTGCTATGATCTAAAATTATAGGATATAATAAAGAGGTAATGCTCAAGATATTAGATTTTTTCAGTGTGAGTATGTATCAAGATATTACAGTTCGTCGGCTAAAAAGGAATTGTCAGTGTATCAAGATATTGGCGTGAGTGCTACTCGGTACACTGGACCTGGTACCAACACTAATGGCGGTCTAGTACCAACTACTAGGTACTTAAAAAATAATTATTTCAATAATCTATCTTTTGCACTAGCTAATAGTAAAAATGGCCATATATATTATTACAAATAATCCTTGAAACTATCTGTTGATCAAGAGATACCTCCTTTTTCTATTAAAATATGAGAAAATACTACCTCAGTCTACCTTTGATATGCATACAGTGAGCAGCACAAAGATAAAGGAGAAATTAATCTCTCCTAGCATGCAAAAGCTGATTGGCAATGCATTGAATAGGGTACGAGTATCAAACAGACATATCCAATCAGTCCAAGGCGGACCGGGCTCCAACAACAAATACACATATCAATTTTGGTCTTTTTTCCCCTCTAATACGTATATCAAATTTGAAAATTAAAAGTATTAGGCGCCTAGCCCATTCAAATGCATGAGTGTCTCAAGATATAGTTTAATCATAGAATCTGATAAAATTGCCATGTGATTCTAGGAAAAGGAAGAATGTAAGGCCATGCATTTATCCTTAAAGGAACTAAATTATAAATTCATTTATAATGGAGTTTGACTTTAGATAAGAGCTAGAAATGAAAGATAGACGAACATGTACACGAGGAATATCAGAGCGAGTGTCAAATCTGCCATTGTAAAGTTGAGACCATTAGGAAAAGAAGTTCAAGGAAACATAAAATTCCATTGTTAGTTAATGATTGAATACAGTAACATTCACATCTATGACACTAAAACAAGTACAGCATGAAAATAAATTTCATTGTTGATCCATTGGTACTAATTTAGTGATGTAGATCTTGATATATATTGGTCAACCTAATATAGTTTGACTTAAGTAAAACTATAAGACAGCTATATTTCAAGAATCATGACAACGGTCATATATTGACATCAACAAAAACAAGTTTTATGGAAATACATCTTATATTCTCTCCTTAAAATATAAAACTAAATCATATGTGTTCATTCAGTGTGACTAATATAAATGTATTAAGATAAAAAAAAGCAGCGCATCTATCTACCCCGTGCGAATGCACGGGTTGACGGCTAGTTTAAATCAAATTAGAGGACTAACAAAAGGGCAAAAGGGAATTTTCTGCTCAATAATATTTCACAGGAGAGTAGCCCAACATACATAATCCAAGTGTCCCCCTTATTTTGGTTCGGTCTCATCACTAAAGCACATCAATCAATTATGATATGTCTGGATGCGATCGAGTTGCTACCCAATGGGTAGTTCTAGGTTATTATCTCTTTTTTTTTTCATTTTTCTTACTTTGAAATCCATACTAGCTAGAGATTATCCTATTGAGTTCAACAAAATGACCTATGTAATTAAACTTGCCTCCCTAATTACTCCTGCAGTTCCATACTGGTTTGCGCAACATATTATGTTGGCCTTATTTATGCATGGGCCGGAGCAATGTGGATAACCGGGTGCAAAATCAGGCATGTTTTTTTCTTTGCCACTACTCCTGCACCCTCCCAAACATCAACATCCTTATGCTCCACTCCATTAGGCAGCTTCCAGTCAAAGTGGTATAGAAGGCTCGCTAGTGCAAGCTCGATGTTGGCCAATCCAAGGTTTGCGCCTGGGCACATACGACGGCCAGACCCAAATGGAAGAAACTCAAAGTTTGTCCCTTTGTAGTCAATGTTACTATTCTCAAACCGCTCCGGCTTGAACTCCTCGGCTTCATCCCAATACTTGGGGTCCCTACAGATTGCCCACATGTTGACGAACACTGATGTGCCCTTGGGAAGGTCAAAGCCCATGACCTGGCATGTCTCACGACATTGCCGAGGGAGCAACAGCGGCAGCGGGCAGTGCAGCCTGAGAGCTTCCTTGATCACAAGCTTGAGGTAGCTAAGCTCTGCCCTGGCGAGATCATCCTCGGTGATTGTGGCCTTCCCCTTAAAGGCCTCCCGGACCTCAGCCTGGGCTTTGGCCATCACCAATGGATACCGGATTAGCTCCGTCATGCACCAGTTCAGAGTGGTCGATGAGGTGTCGCTGCCGGCGCCAAACAAGTCCTGCAATTACCAAACGCAAGCAGGTATTACAGCTTGCTGGATCAGCACCGGCTGGAGGACAAGATAGATGGTGAAGGCAATGATCGAGATATATAAGACTTACAAACATGAGCGCGACAATGGTGTCGTTGTTGAGGGGTATGGGCAAGCTGGCCTCCTTCTGGAGCCTGAGCAGGACGCCGACCAAGCCCTCGTGCGCCGTCTTGTCACCACGATCCATGGCCTCCATCTTCTCGCGGATGATGTCCTCCAGGATGCGCGTGATCCTGTTGCGGCACGCGAGCGCCCTGCGCGGCGCCGTGCCAAGAACCTGCATGAGCCTCGACGACGGGAAGAGGTCGGCCACGGTCAGCACCGTCGTCTGCTGGACCGCGGCGCCGAAGGCATCCAAGTACTCGTCCTGGTACTTGCACCGGCTGCCGATGCACTCCCTCACGAAGGTGTCGTTGACGAATCTGGAGATCATCGTGGACATGTCGACGGCGGCGCCGGCGCCGGCGGACGCGGTGAGGCTCTGCGTGAGCCGCGCCACCTCCTCCTCGCGGATGCGGCGGAATGACCGCACGCGGGCGGCGCTGAGGAGCTCCAGCACGGTGATCTTGCGGAGCTGGCGCCACCGCTCGCCGTAGGGGCAGAACACCAGGTCGGTGCCGTTGAAGGTGAGCACGGCGAAGGTGGCGTTCATGTGGCGCTCGGCGAACGTGACGTCGTGCGTCTTCGTGATCGCTTGCGCGGCCTCCGGCGACGACACCACCAGCGTGGGCACCTCGCCCAGCCGGAGCATCATGAGAGGCCCGTGCTTGTGCGCGAGGTCGCGCATCGCCCGGTGAGATGGATGGGCTGGTGACGAGGTGGTGGATGCTGCCGATCAACGGCAGCGTCCATGGCCCGGGAGGCAGGTTAAGCTTGGGCTTGGAGACGACCAGAGACTTGAGCTTGGAGAGAACCACGAGCAGCACTGCCACGGCCACGGCCACGGCGAGGAGCACCTTGTCTTCCATTGTGTTGTGTGGCTACACTGCCTTCAGATATTTTTGTGTATGTTCGTTGCTAGTATGTCTGTTCGATATGATGATGGGGGCAGCAGCTAAATTTATAGAATGTAGGAATATGGTAAAAGGATGCACATCCTTATTGAATCCTATTGCGGTAAAAATTAAGATAGTCATTTTTGAATAAGTGTTAGAGCAACTCCAACAGCTTCTTTATATTCTTCATGCTAGCCAAAAAAACAAAACAGATCAAAAAATTCCAATCCAACAGATGAGCTATCACACTATCTATTTTTACGGGCTCGCAATACGGGGGCCTCCGTTCGTTTTCTTTCGCGAACGCCGCAGCTCGCTATCGCTCGCCCCCAACCCCTCCTGTCTTCTCGTTTAGCTTCTTCTTCCTTCAGACCAGTCTGCCGACGGAGGTGTTGAGCACTTGGCATGGTTCAGCCGCCGGTGAAGATGGTGCCCGAGATGTAGCTCCTCTGCGCGCCGCCGTCCTCCTCCGCGGTGGGTGCCGGCGCCGCCCCGTTGAAGGAGTTGGCAAACGCCGCCGCCGCCCGCTCCGGCGTGGGTGGGATGTGCACGAACTCAGCGCTGCGGTCCACGCCGGCGGCGCCGTCCCACGACGCGTAGCGGCTCTCCCGCCGCCGCTCCGACGCACGGGCAAGAGCTGCAGCATGGCGATGGTGGCGGAGGCAAGAATCGGCGGCGCTGCCGGCGGCGACTCAGTCCTCGTCGTCCGTGCAGGCGCTGCTGAGGCTGGACAAGTTCGGCGCCTACTTCTTCTGCAATGAGGAGCGCCGCGCCCGCTGCTCGGACTGGTCCCTCGTCGAGGAGCGCCCCCACCGTAAAGAAATCTCCGGCTGATTTTGACCCAACGCTGGGAGGCAGATGAGAGGAAGGAAGATGTTTTCATTGTTGGATTTAGAGAAGTTATTGGATTCCATCGTTGTTTTGCTAGCTATTTTTTTTTACAGAATAGCTAAATTAGGATTTTAGCTAATCAGAGATACAAAATCTCTTGGAGATGCTCTTAACTAGTACTAACTCCCTTCCAAAATGATCATTCTTCTTATTTAAAAAATCATGCGAGTAGGATTTAGCTTTTTGTTACTTACTTTATCATCATCACATAAACTTAGGCATTACTTATTTTTCTACATTTAGACTAAATTTTTACATCAAACATTGTGTGAAAAAAGTCGATAACGAATAATAATTTGTAACGAAGTAGTAGTATTCACTATTGACGTAGTACCAGAAAACTTAGTACTCCACTAATTGTTTATTTTTTCATATATTTTATCATTCATTTTATAAAAGTATTTAGTTCGTTTCAAAATGTGGGTCGTTTGACTTTTTCAACCATAAGTTTGACTCGCTCGTCTTATTTAAAATTTTGTGCAAATTATCATATTTTTTTGTGATGGCTTGCTTTATTGATATCAAATCTTCAAAAATACCTTAAATTTGACTACATTTTCACAAAATTTTTTTTAAATAAGACGAGCGGTCAAACTTGTTATAAAAAAAGTCAAACGGCCACATTTTAGAACGGAGGGAGTATATATGGAAAGTAATTGTGCTTATATCACCTTTGATGATAGAGTAAGTCACCAACAAAATAAATCATTCATAATTTTTTAAACAAGTCAACTAATCAAATATTATAATAAAAAATTTTAACGATAGACAATAATTTAGAACAGAGAGGCCGTAAAACAACTCTGCTTCGGCTCAGATGGACCCCACCATATACTCTGAAATCTAATTTTCTTTGTACGCATGATTCATGACAGCCGTATTTGAAGTGGAGTGCTCATCGTACTCTCGAGTAATCCTTGTCAATCCTTGTTGCTAGAGCGTCCATGGGCACTAGAAAATATACTGGTGGAGGGTCCAGATTCCAACCGGTAGTGGACAGCGCTGACGGCCAAAAGCTGAGATGAGACAAGCGTGAACTGCCTGAAGGACGATCGGAATGGCCGACTGGCGGAGCGTAGTTTGCCACACACAATGCTTCCACGAGTAGTGGCGCTTAATTGGTCAACTTTTTTGCATAAATAATGCTGGTTCGCTGTGGACTTGCATCGAAGTTGATAGAATTTATGATCATGGCCAAATAAGAATTTAGAATTTTCTAGTGAAATCTTAAAGCACTATGTATGGATAAGAAAGCGAATAATGACGAAAACAAATATAGAAATTGTCTTCGGTCCACCAAGTGATGATCAATAAGAAAGGAGAAAAAAGCCCACATGTCCGCTCTCTCGCATCGCCTTGCTCGGTGAGGCGAAGAGTGCGTGATACCCGTGAATGGTCCGCCAAAATTTAACAATTAGCCTTGCAGGAGCATGACTTTTTTTTGCAGTATTATTTTTGGTGGCTTGCGTTATAAGCCTTGACTCAAGTCGACGGTTTGCACTGAAAGCTTTGATTAGGGTAAAGTCGGTGGTTTGCCCTAGAAGCTTTGATTAGGTTGAAGTCGACGGTTTGCACTGGAAGCTTTGATTAGGATCAGGAGTTTTTAGCTTGGATAAGAAGCCCATTGTTTCGTGAATAAATCTTGGAGATGTCTAAGACTTGAATAAGCAAGAAGCCACCAACAATCTTATCTTTTTCGCTAGAGTTTTGCCCCCTGTTAGAGTGCGCAGCGGATTCCGACCCATCCCGTTACGGTCCTTCTAGCGTCCGGACGTCCGACAGGAAAAAAAATCGGACGGTGACGTGGCGCAACGACAACCAAGCGTTCAAACAGAGGGGAAAAAAGAGGGTGACGTGGCACAACGAGAGCCAAGCATTCAAACAGAGGGGAAAAAAGAGGGTGACGTGGCACAACCACAGCCAAGTATTCATAGCCGACGATAGTGTAGTATGCACAAAAAAATCCCGCCGCAACATGGCATGATGTTGCATGCAACATGTAAATTTGTTTGCAACATCCAAATATAGCGTATGCAACATCAAACAATAGTATCTGTAACATGAATAGTCAATGTTTGCAACATTAAAACGGCGTGCTCACAACACTCAGCCACGCACGGCAGCAGATGGAAAATTCCCAATAAAAATGCAACATCCGGATGAAACACTCAAAACATGCACGCGAATCATATGCAACATCGTAACATTCAAGATCTATTTTTGCAACATTTACATCAAACAGTTGCAACATTCTTCTGGAACATCCGAAACACGTGAAACATGTTGTTGCAATATGGAGCGAAACCCTAAAATATTCCAGATCTATTCTTGCAACATTCACATCAAACAGCTGCAACATTTTTCTTGTACGAAACACGTTAAACATGCTCTTGCAACATGGAGCAAAACCATAGCAACATGCACTAAAACCTACCTGCCGCACGCCATGGCGACGCGGAGGAGGAGGACGACGAAGGGGAGGATCTCGGCGCGGAGGACGGGCGGCGGCCGCAGAGGAGGGCACGGCGTCGCAGAGGAGGAGCTCGATGCGGAGGAGAGATGGCGCCGACGATGCGGAGGTGGGGCGGCGCCGACGACGCAGAGAAACGGAGAAGAGAAGGATGCGAGCAGGAGCGCCACGCGGAGGAGAGGGCCGGCGGCGCATCGTGGGGTGTGACGGAGCTTCGAGGAGGAGCTTCGCGGCGCTCGCGGCGGCGCGTCGAGGAGCTTCACGGTGACGCGGGGAGGGTCTTCACGTCGGCGCGCGCGGAGCAGCTTTACGAGGAGGCGCTGCGCGGCGGCGCGCGGAGGAGCGGCGACGGCGGCGGCTCGTGGAGAAGCGGCGCCGTCCGTGGCAGCAGGCTCGCAAAAATGAAACGCGAGAGAAAGAGATGAGAATGGTTGGGGTCCACCATGTGCTGGATGGAGCGGTTGCTTTTATTGCGGTGAGCAGGCGCGTGGAGCCCGGTGCGTGGAGGGCGTCCGATTTTTTGACGGGGCGTCGTACGTGAGATCTGAAGCATTACCGATCCCGTTATACTGATGAGCCGGCGCCCCATCAGGCCTAGGTCCATCGGAACCACAACCAACTAAGGTCCACGCCTAACTTAACCCAAAAGACTAGTCTAATAGGTGAGGGTTGCCCCGCCTTATATGATGTGCTCCCCCATCATCAATTTTCAATGTGAGACTAAACCTAACAATCGTCCCCGTCACACATCGGGCCCAACTCTTCCATCACATATACCCCATGTGATCTCCTGAAAGACGTTATTCCAGGCCCGAGTCCAACTCTCCAGCCACAACACCACGTGTGACCCTCCAGAGACGTTCACGGGCCCCTCCGTTACCATATGACCTCTAAGATTTTTCCGGTTTCCCAACCTTCGGCTCTGATACCACTTGTTAGAGTGCGCAACGGATTCTGGCTCAGCCCGTTATACCCACGAGCCGGTGTCCCAACTGGCCTACGTCCATCGGAGCCACAATCAACCAAGGCCCAGGCTTAACTCGATCTAAAGGACTAGTCCTTTGGGGGTCCTTTAGTTGAGTTAGGCCTAGGTCTTGGTGAGTTGTGGCTCCGGTGGACGTGGGCGTGATGGGGCGCCAGCCCGTGGGTATAACGGGCAAGACCGGATTCCGCTGCGCACTCTAACACCCCCAACTTACTACTGTGCTCCCGCCGTAGTCTTTCTCATCCTGAGCACCAGCGTGCACCGACAGATAGGAGAGCAAGTATCCAAAACCCTCGCCCTTGAGATCATGCACTGCGGCAGAGGCTGAATAAGTTTTTTTGGGAAGCACTCCGCACTACTGCTCAATTTCGTCACCACGGGTCGTTCTCCTTCGAAATCCGGCGCTACGGCGCATCGTTGTCTTCAGTGCAAGCTACTACGAGCCATTCACAACACCTTCACCGTGGCTACACCACCGTTCATCTTTACAGCTTTCTCATCTGCAATAATCATTCAGTATGTATACCTACAATCTTTCAGCATGTGTTGTGATTAAGATCTTTTTTATGTTGTTCCTGTCAACTAGTATGTTAGAGATTTACATGCTAGTTTTGGTGATTACCGTGCTCTATGCGTTTCGGAATTTGGTCTAATAATCCAACACGAGTGATGCCGATGGTGATTTGCATGCATCAATCTGTACGCATAGCCGGCCGGTGTGATATATGCTCTTTCGTTCTGTCATGTGATTTGCGTTAATCTTGAGTTGGTGGTGCTTAATCGTCAAATAAAATATATCATCAGATCATGAGGAGCAGCGCAAGGAAAGACAAGAGATCGACGATTAGAGCAGTAGTAGTCAAATTAAACCACTCTGGTCCACATTGTCGATCATGGTTTGTACGTGAGCACCACATTCAGTGATTAACTAGTGATCGCATTGCAAACAAACAAATATCTCACTTGCGGCCGAGTGGTGGCCCGATCGAAAGGACAAGCTGGACGAGACAAGGCGGCGCATGCACGTACTAGGCCTTTCGCTATTGCCTTTATAACGGCAAATCGGCAATGCAAGATGTTTATGTACACACATTTTAAGTTTTAGGCCATGTCCAGAAGATGTGCCCTCTTCTACTTTCAGGGACTATTATTATTACTCCAATTTCATATGAGCTATTCGCCATAAAAACATTGTATTGTCTAGCTAGATCATCTTTGGTTTGATTAAATAAATCAAACATATAAAGAAAGTTTCAGCGGCCTGAAAGGCTGCCATATATAGCTAGTTTCCCTTAAAAATTTAAACTAGGGACGTGATAACACGAAAACCAAATTAAAAGAAACATCATATCTGCGCAATCGCGTGGGGCAACACAGGTTTGATTAGCTGGCTGGTGGTCTCTGGCGGTAAGATGTCGGCTCCGACGGCGCCGAGGATGGACGCATTAATTCATAAGCTACATGCTATGCTTAGACCAGTCTCAGTAGGAGGGTTATGAGAGTGTCATAGACATTAAATTTGATAACATGTATCAATAGTATTATGGGAGAGAAAAGATAAAGGTCATAAAATGTGAGAGGAGGGTCATCATCGTGACCCTCCACTGGCACAGTTCTTAAGAATCCAGTCTAGGTAACTGTATCGATGACCCTCCCACTGAGACTGGCCTTATTTCCATCCAATCGCTTTCAGGACAAACTTGAATTGATAAGGTGAAGGTGAGCCTACTAAGACCCAAGGCATCACAATGCCAGTGATCCCTATGGCAGAGACTATATATGCAGAAAGCGTAGGTCTAGACGGCACACAAGGCTTTGAAGAGTGAGGCTGTACGATGTGCGGACAACCTTGCATTGATAAGGTGACGGCCTCGACACGTGCCGTCGCCATTGGCAGATGTTAGGCTGTACGATGTGCCGAGAACAAGCCCCCTGATAATTGGATAGGTGCATGAACGTAACCACGGAGCAGGCGTCACGCCCAAGCGCATGCATATGCATACATGGACAGGGAAGGTCAATATAATCGTCTGCATACGGCCGGCAGTGTGAGTGCAGGGCTCAACTCAGACAACTAGGGAATGGCACACAGCGCGCGGGGAGAAAAATATAAATTTATATCCCTCAGCCGCTATAACCAAACAAAAAAAAAACTAAAACAATAAGTACACAGTATGTCATCCGCTAAATTTAGCCGCACTACACGTCTACACCACTACAAACCCATACAAAGAAGATAGCAAGACACCGAAGTGTCCGTCGCTATGCGTGGTTGACCGCACCCGAGCCACTAAGGATCCATAAGGGTAGGTATATTGCTACACATAAGCAGTCGGATAGGTTGTCTCATGCAGTGCCACGTAGAATTTTTACTGATGTGGAGGAGAAAGAGCACCATTGTATAAGTTTTGTTGTCATGCAATCGATAATATTTTTTTATTTTTCAACATATTAAGTGATATTTTTTACTATGAGACCACCAAAACAACAACCTAGGTTGTTTGATAAGTCTATCTCGAGATTATGTATCACAGCATGGGACCGTCTCTATTAGATGCACACCAATGTACTTACCCTAAGGGGCTGTTTGGTGTCCTGCATGAGGGCCGACCCAGGCCCTCGGATGCAAAACCGTTTGGCTGCAGCACCTACTGGGCCAGGCTGGCACGATGCAAAAAGCGGCCCACGACCAGGATCCGTTAAAACCAAAAAAATCTAGTGTTTCCATCCGGCCTGGCTCATGCAGTGCGTCGAGCGCGCGGGGGCGCGGCCGAAAGCGGCTGGGCAGGTGCAGGCGGGAAACTTCTAGGGTTATGTCAGTGTTTAACGACTGAATACCAGGTACCTCATAGAGTAGTTTCGTGGGTCTCATCGAGTTCCAGGAACGATGGTGCACACACGAGACAAATGTTTTAGACAGGTTCGGACCATGATGAGCGTAATACGCTACGTCCTGTATGTTGTATTGCCTTGCGTATGAGTTGTGTTATGTAGTCTAGTCTTCTGTAGTCTATCCCAATGTTCTCTACCAAGCTAGGGACCCCTTGCCTCCTTTATATATATATATCCCAGGGGACAAGGTTATGTGGCAAGTCTCCTAATCGGTTACAATATGAGAGTCCTAGTAGGAGTACACGAGTAGTTCTACTAGGACTCGGTCTTCTTTCTTGAGGGTATCCGGGGATCCATATCCCACAGGTTACCTGCCCAGTTCACGCCACTCACCATCTATATTATCCTTACCAGCCGCCACCCCGTCGCTCGTGCTCCGTTTCTTCCTCTCCCGTCGGTGAGTCTCCTCCCCCAATTCTCCTCTCGGTTGCCTCTCCTCTCTTCTTCTAGTTGCAGCCTCTCCTCTCCCAGACTTTCATGCATGCTGAGTCAAATTTGAATCCCATAATAGGTTGACTAGAATTTCGATATCTTCCTTGAAAACCTGGGTTGGATAAATAGAATTTGTTTAGCCTTGCTGTCAGGAAGGGTTTGGGTTAATTAAAAGCAATCAAACTTAATTTATGGAGATGAAATATGAGGAGGTTGGAAACCTCATGATAATGATGGGTTGGGGGATTAGGCAAGATGGTTGGTTTGAGATGTGGGCTTAGTTTTTAAATGGTAGTTGGTGGATAGGTTTGTGCTAGTTCCTGCCTGGATTCAAGGACCGGTTTTTAAAGCCTGTAACCTAGTTTAACAGCGCAACCAAGAGACCTAATGGGCTCTGGGCTTGGCTAAGTAAATTGTTTCCTCCAAGTTTTATTTGCATCGTGGCGGTTCGTGTGGCATAAGAGGTGGCAACTGCAGTGGATTCTGTTAGGGGTGTAACCTTAGTGGTGCCGTACAGGCTTGGAAGAGCTTTTGAAAGGCCTTGTAGTGAAACCCAACTACACTTCTCAGAAATGTGATACGGGTGTTGCAAACCCTGGTGAACGGAATCACAACTCATGGTGAAAGTATGGATGGGCGTGAACCAAGAGCAAAGCCCTTCTCTTCATCTTCAGCATTGAAGTCGAGCTCGACAAAGTCGTCCGAGTCTTCCAAGCATCCTAAAATACGGATTACAAAAAGATAATGACAGTCTAAGTAAATAAACTCCAAAATAAGAAGCAAGGAAGAACCAAATAACACCAAATGCTACACTAATGGATGGAGCGTGATTTTTTTAAAAATAATGAAGTTAGTTTTATATTTTGCTAAGCTAGGATCAATTTATTATGAGTTTTTAGATATCAAAAAACTTTTTGAATTTTTTTAATTACAAGAATACAAAGGCTTCCACATGTCAGCTCCACAACATGACACGTGTCACGTGCAGATGAGCCGGTCTAGTGAGTCTGGTTTGCTAATGCCAGCATGGGCAATGTTGACATTAGTGTTGACTAAGTCAATGGTCAACGGGATCAACGGGTCTAAGATCATTGGGTTAGCGGACCCCATATGTCAGCATGTGATCCCTATAAGTTAGGTGGACCAGGTTAGATAGTCAGCGGACTTTCGGTTGAGAGGGTCCCAGCGGTTGGTCCATAGGCTCAGTCTATCAGGTTAGTGGGACAGGTCGACACAAGCTGAGATCATATGTGGTCAGTGTGGAAAAGCATCTGGCTACGATGTGGCTTAGGGCTGTTGTGATGCTTGCGGCCAGCTGTGGCTTGCTATGGCCAAGCGTGTTAACGCAAAAATCGAGCAGTGAATCTCTACGTGAACAACACATGAAAGGCCTCGGAAAACTGCTTCACTCTGATGTAGAGCCTGCAAAATCTTGAGATTCGTGGCGTGCTAGTTAATTTAACCTATAATTGACAAGGGATAAACTTATGTTAAATTCAAGGGTCTGATCGGCTATTTCCCGAACACTTTGTATAGTAGATATCGGTTGTGATTCCGAAACCTTTCAAGGTTATCGGCTATCCTCCAATTGTGATCTAAGATTAAGATAACTTGGTGATAAAAACTAGAGCTAATGGAACTAAATAATTAACTTCATAAGATCTAATTAATAAAAATAACTAATGAACGTAAATAAAAATAGAACAAAGAAGCCTTGACAACTTTGATGGCTCTAAGTGTGTTCGGTAACTTGTGTATAGATTAGATTTAAGTAAAAGCGATACCCTATAAACCTAAAATCTAATAATGTGTGATAACTTGGTAAATAAAATAAATCCAGAGAGAAGCACCGCGTCGTCAATGTAAGATTTAATATTTGAGAAACAAAAACTTACAAATAAGCCGGAGATCAAGATGATGCAACTTTGCTAATTTTAAAACAAATGTCGAAAACTATTTAAAACTAGGGTTGAAAGTAAATGTATCGAAAAGAAAGAACTTGTTTGTTTGATTCGTGTAAACAACCATTACAATCTATAGGGTCATTATTTATAGTCTAAGCTAAAAATTCCTTATCGGTTACGACTTATAAAACCTGACTAAAAAAATAAATTATTATATTTATAAAACAAACCCAAACAGAACTCGGTGTTTCGTGACGTCATCAGAATTTCTTTTATTGTTCTGAACTTCTTCATCGGTTTCTCGATTCCATATCGGCATCAGCTCCGAAAACCATCGTTAGACTCTGTCATTCATCATATGCACCGCATCGGCCCACTCTCTATATGCTACAGGCTTCCAGCTGCCATATGCCAAATTTTGGTGTCAGCATATGTCGTCCAATTTCAAAATAAATTATAAATTTATTTCAAAATTCTCTTAGGTAATCATCATTGTGCTTAGGTCTGAACAGTGCCTAATTCATCCCGCCGCCGGCCCCTCGATTTACACGCTCCCTTGATATTCCAGTGGTGGCCCCTCTAAACCGTTGCCCCAAGCTGACGTTGCCTAGGTGGGCTGGAGTCTGGAGGTAAAGGATCCCCGTTGATCTACTGTGTAGAGGATGTACAAACAACGCGACAGAGGCCTTGAATGGAGACCAAAGCACGAGTAACAACACCTCCTATATGATCAAAGGCATTTGCCAGCTTTATAAATAAAGAAACCAAGAAAGAAATTCGCAGTTCGACATGAAGCACTCTCCAGTCACAGGATACTGACACCTGAAACCCCAAGGGGCAAGCGGGAACACCCTCAACACTAACACAATAGCCAGACAACATGGGACTCCTACCCTACTGCACAAAATGGTGAACCCCGAAGACAAAACGAGGAGCACGCAGGCTCACAGAAACTCAGAACAGCGGCTGCGAGGTACAGCCCAGGAGGAACAACACCTCCTATATTACTAGCAATTTGCGTGTTCTCTGGTTACTAAACACGATAGCACCTAAACTGACACACGAAAACTTCTAACCAAGATATGGATGGATATATCATAAAACTTTAAGCTCGTACAAACACTGGAGTACTGTGTTGAGACTTGAGAGGGCTGTGTTTAGTTCCAAAAAGTATAGTAGAAAGTTTGGAGAAAATGTCACATCGGACACTGTAGCGTACTGTAGCACCTTTCGTTTGTTTGTGGTAAACATTATCCTATCAAGACCTAACTAGGCTCAAAAGATTCGTCTCTTCGTGTACATCAAAACCATGCAATTAGTTTTTTTATTTACCTACGTTTAGTGTTCCATGCATGAGGAGAGAGATTTGATATGATAGGTGGATAGTGATGTTTGGAGAGAGAATTTTGGGAATTTTGGTGATGTGATGGGGAACTGAACACAGCCAAAAAGAAAAATCGGCACCTGAGTGATTGACAACCCGCTTTGTGCTGTGGGCCAATAATTGGTCAACCCATTAGGGATCGGATTCAGTCGTCCGCGATCCAAGCTGGAACCTGCTTCCACCGTCCGACTTGGCGCCGGCTTGGCCGCATCGGCGGCTCGCGATGGCAGACAAACGGCGACTCCTTTTGTCGACCGCACTGGCCGCGATAGCCGATAGGTCTCTAGTGATTAGTGATGATCGCATCAGTGGGTACTACAGGAAGGCGCTCGATCCGATGCCTCTCTCGCTGAGCTCTGCATATTATCACTCTGGACACAATTTGTCGAATCCAAAACCCGAACCCGAATTATCCGTACCCGCTCCCGAATTACCCATACATAATTTCGGATTAGCGGCCAGAAAATCCAAAATTAGTTCAGAAAATTCAGGTTTGAACTCTTGGTACCCGAATTCCCGCCCAATAGACTACAACCTAGCCCAACTATTCTGAAATTCCACCGCTTCGTCCCGACCCCCATCCGGGCACCCGTCAATTCCCATACTCCCAACTCGAATCCCACCTGTCCCAGTGCACGCTGCGAGGCAGCGCCACCACCCGCCCGGCTCCCAGCACCGCACCGCCGTCCACCCGACTCCCAGCGCGAGCCGTGAGGCAGCGCCGCTAGCCCGCTACGCCGCCCGCCTGGCTCCCAGCGCCACGCCTCAATGCTCGTCCTCAATGGCCTCCACGACTCCATGCCCATTTCAGTGTTCGGGAATACCCCGAACCTGAATTTTCGGGTACCCGATATTTCGGGTTTTCTGAATTTCGAAAGGAGTTCAGGTGTCTGTTTCAATTACCCGAAATTTTAAATACCCGAACTGCCCGGCCCGATTTTTCTGAATTACCCGAACACCTAGGGTGAGCTTATACTATGAATACGTTTAGGATATCGATACGGATACATTTAGGATACCTATACCGATACATCATAGATACACTATGGATACGTTTAGGTGTTTTAAGCACCGCGTCGTCAATGTAAGATTTAATATTTGAGAAACAAAAACTTACAAATAAGCCGGAGATCAAGATGATGCAACTTTGCTAATTTTAAAACAAATGTCGAAAACTATTTAAAACTAGGGTTGAAAGTAAATGTATCGAAAAGAAAGAACTTGTTTGTTTGATTCGTGTAAACAACCATTACAATCTATAGGGTCATTATTTATAGTCTAAGCTAAAAATTCCTTATCGGTTACGACTTATAAAACCTGACTAAAAAAATAAATTATTATATTTATAAAACAAACCCAAACAGAACTCGGTGTTTCGTGACGTCATCAGAATTTCTTTTATTGTTCTGAACTTCTTCATCGGTTTCTCGATTCCATATCGGCATCAGCTCCGAAAACCATCGTTAGACTCTGTCATTCATCATATGCACCGCATCGGCCCACTCTCTATATGCTACAGGCTTCCAGCTGCCATATGCCAAATTTTGGTGTCAGCATATGTCGTCCAATTTCAAAATAAATTATAAATTTATTTCAAAATTCTCTTAGGTAATCATCATTGTGCTTAGGTCTGAACAGTGCCTAATTCATCCCGCCGCCGGCCCCTCGATTTACACGCTCCCTTGATATTCCAGTGGTGGCCCCTCTAAACCGTTGCCCCAAGCTGACGTTGCCTAGGTGGGCTGGAGTCTGGAGGTAAAGGATCCCCGTTGATCTACTGTGTAGAGGATGTACAAACAACGCGACAGAGGCCTTGAATGGAGACCAAAGCACGAGTAACAACACCTCCTATATGATCAAAGGCATTTGCCAGCTTTATAAATAAAGAAACCAAGAAAGAAATTCGCAGTTCGACATGAAGCACTCTCCAGTCACAGGATACTGACACCTGAAACCCCAAGGGGCAAGCGGGAACACCCTCAACACTAACACAATAGCCAGACAACATGGGACTCCTACCCTACTGCACAAAATGGTGAACCCCGAAGACAAAACGAGGAGCACGCAGGCTCACAGAAACTCAGAACAGCGGCTGCGAGGTACAGCCCAGGAGGAACAACACCTCCTATATTACTAGCAATTTGCGTGTTCTCTGGTTACTAGAAACGATGCTCCGATTCGGGCCAGAAACGAACGC
>OAMR01000713.1:127011-137099 GCA_900205405.1 Echinochloa crus-galli
GCCGGCGGCGGCGGCGGCGCTAGGAGAGGGAGGGGAAGAGAGGGAAGGAAACCCTAGCTGATACCATGCTAGAGGAATAATATCAGTGTCTATTCCTCCAACCCTAGAAGGGTGGGTTATATGGTGATGTACATGGGCCTCAATGGGCCTAGTATACATGGGCCCTATGGGCTATATACAACATACTCTAACACTTTTGTCTTGTTTTCGCTTGTACTTGTATTTTTTTTTCTCGAACACGCAGGAGAGCTGCGTATCAGTATATTAAGAAGAAGGGAGGGTGTTTCAAGGGAGGAAATCCCAGGAAACAAACCCTGCTCACACGCACACACTAAATTACTCTTTCCTTCGAAAAAACAACCATTGACAAGGAAACAGCCCCCCAGATTAACTGTTGGGCTTTAGGGCGAGGAGATGAGCAATTCCTCAAGCCCCTACCAGTTCCCACAAATGCTGTTCATCTCTGCTTGTACTTGTATTATATCTGATAAACATATTATCCAAATTAAACGACTGCACTTTAAAGTGTTATAGCCACTGCCATCTTGTGAAATATACATATCTCGTAGTTCCTGTTTCAGTGCCTTATAATATGTGCTAGGAAAAAAATCCATTTTGGACCATAATTACTCCATATTAAACAATAAATAGCATTAATGTGTTGAGAGCAAATTCAACTTCAACAATACGTTCACTCTCCAACCACCTCAAGTAGATGTGCAAGAAAAAAATGAAACCGGAGGAGATATTATATTTTTTTCATTTGAATTAGAGAGGCGTAATTACCATGATGTATCATGTATGATTAAGATTAAGACCTGTGACAGAAGTTAGTTTATATTTACTAAAAGGCTGTTGGTAATTGCATTGCAGCTCAATTATATACAGTTTATCATAACTAAGCTATGTACAAGGGTAATTTCACAACAGGACTGCTTTTTTTTGTTTCTTTCGTAGTGTATATAAATTTACTAATTTGGAAACAAGAAAAGGTGATGACTTACAAACTGCCATTATGGTATAACCATAAGAAGCTACACCAAATGAATCATCTCGAACTCTAGCAATTGTACCAATGCATATGCCAGCAATGCACAATATTAAGTAATCAACGGCCTGTTGAGTAGCTTCAGGCAGACGTTGCTTTGCTACCCTGAAACATTTTAACAATAGAGTTACAGACTGATCCACACAGCATGCTGAAAATGTCAAAGAAACAATTTACCTCCCCAGATAGTATCCATATTGTGCAAACACACCAGGTGTTTTCCTTTCCAGTAATTTATTTGATTGTCGCACGTTATGGTGCACAGAATCTGTATTCTCTGACTGTTCTGCCAAAGATTGTTCACTAGAAATGGACCGAACAGTATATAACTCACGAATTGTATTGATATTCTCAAGGTCCTTCTGAAAATCATCTGGAACTTCATAGCCATTATGTAGCATCCAAAGGAGTGGTAAGTGTTTAGGAGTCACATTTCCCCTCATTTTTTTCTTTACTATTCCCTCTAAAATGTCGATGAAATAATCTGGAGGATTCTCACGGTCTGGCACCCTGATCCCCAGGCCTGCAAAGTATACTTCAACTTCACTTACAGGTCCATTATAAGCAATAAGGCCACCTCTTGCCAAAAGGACAAAGTCATCAAACATGTTGAACAAAGTATAGCTGTGTAAAAACATTAAAGAGAGTGGGTTTCACCTCTAGCCTACCCCAACTAGCTTGGGACAAAAGGCTATGTTGTTGTTGTTGTTGTTGTTGTAAACTTATATGTCAGTAGAGTGTAAAAACATGCGTAGAAAAGATTGCTTTAAGTTTTTAACCCAATGTGAAAAAACGAACGAATTATTAGCCCTTTCCGGATAGTCGATCGCATGTATCTGTCGAGCACTACAATGAACATGGTCCCGGGGTGCTTTCACCCCTTTTTTTCTTCTTAATACATAGATACGCAGCTCTCCTGCGTGTCCGAGAAAAAAAAAGCACTACAATGAACGTGGATGAATTTTTTAACGAAGTTCTAACACCAACTAATAGGTGATCTCAAACAAGGAATGCAATCTTTTGGGCTTATTGACCAATGGATGTTACAGATATTCATTAGAAAACTTTGCATATGAGAGAAGTCAATTGTAATTGAAGATAGGGAGAACATCAATTCCTAAAGAAAGGAGGCAAACTGATGATTAGACATTTACAAGATACCTTGGTTGGTGAACCACAGCACAAACGTTTACGCCTTCAAGTGCTTCATGTCGAAGAGCCCTTAGAAGTAGCTGAGAGGAAGCACTGTCTAAGCCTGTTGTTGGCTCGTCTAATATCAGAAGAGATGGTTCCATAACCATTTCAATACCAACGTTTACACGCTTCCTTTGTCCTCCAGAAATACCCCGCTTCTCCACTGTTCCAACAAGGGAATTTCTTATTTCTTGAAGCCCTAATGATTCGATAACCCGTTCAAGAGTTCGAACCTTGTTAGATCTTGACATCCCTTTGCTTAACCTATTCCAGAAAGTAGTACCAATTGTTATAATAAGCCATTTACTTTAAGAAGATATAAACAGGTACAGCATAAAAAGGGTTACTGAGGTCAACTCTGTTGCTTTTTGTATACATACATAGCAAATGCATAAGGCTGTTCAGGTCATCAATCATCTAGGCACATAACAGACTAAAACTACTTTTTTTAAAATGGAAAAATATAAGAGATAACACTACTTAGGTATCTGAAAAAAGGAAATGCAAATATGAAATTTAATATGAATCATAATTCTTTTTTTTCAAAAAATCAAATTATGATATATCTGAAACAAATGAACATTATGTTTAACTTTTTGCATGGAGCAGCCTTTGTAAATAATATTATTACAGAATGCACATCAGTGTTCCTCTGTCTGTTGATAAGTCTTGAAATGATACTTCATCATTTCTTATCTCAAGTTAAAGACTCGATTACAGGGCAAATTACTTAAACCTATATTGTGCCACTCGGCAGTTGGCACTGCATAAGTAATAAGTTATTTGATAAAAGGCTTGTATTAAAACAGTTTACTGGAACAGAAAAGAAATAGACTAGGGAAGCGATCAGAGTTAGTCCTTTGAGATATATCAAATACCTGCAACATGAAGTAAACCAAAGGTTTTCCTCGACAGTCAGGTTCCCATGGACAATATCATCTTGCGGCACAAAACCAATGATCTTCTTATATGACTGCATTGACTGAGGTATCCCATTTATAAGGACTATACCATCCTTCTTATACCCTGACGTTTTACCTAATACAGCATTGAGAAAAGTAGTCTTTCCTGCTCCAGAAGGACCCATGATAGCTGTTACCCTACCTGGTGAAAGTTTTCCTGTAACACATTGCAGAAGTTTCTTTTTTCCAATTGATAGTGTTAGACCTCTGAAAGTCACTTCAAGCATTGGCCTTTTCGGTCTATCTTCAGTAGCTAGAGCCACCACTCCAGAGAATGTTAATTTATCATTGTTTGTCTTTATAGCTCCATCCATATCAGTCTGATTATATGCACTCCCGAACCTTTCAGCCTTAAATAGATTTTCGGATCTGTTAGCATTAGCTTCAGCAACATTTGGTCCTCCATTAGACGATGTAGCTGATTGCTCAGGAGTATTGAAAGACTCATGCATTTCTACCTCATTCTGTAAAACAAGTTGTTTTTCAAATTTCCATCTTTTACGTGCTGCAGCTGATTTATTTGCCTTTTTTGCAGCCTTTTTACGAGCTCTAGACGACATTTTTACTTGAATCGTAATGAATAGGCCAGAACAGTTGTACACCACTAGCAAAACAAAGCTCAAGATGGCCTGCACAGAAGATCAGAAGTACAAAAGAGTTTTATTAAAAACCATAATTAAATAATGAGGTCAACATCTTTGGCAACAATTTAGCTAATTAGTGACAAAGATATATCACTATCCGAGCATTACACTGTAAAAATAAGTCACAAATCCTATATTGAAGTGAAATTAGAATAATATAAGTGATGTGTTAAGCATTAATTTCCAACTAGAAATATTTTTCTGGATCGAAAGAGTATTAGTTAATAATATGTAATAAAATGTTGCTAGAATATTCCTCAGTAAGGTTAAGGCAAGAATAATTGTAATGTTGGTGATTCTTAAAAATAAAATCAATATACATTTTCACCAGAATGTGTAAATTCAAATGATGGCCAGTATAGAACAACACTTTTAATCCCAAGATGGGATTGACTGGACAGTATTCCATTAAGAATGAAAGTCTGAAAACACCACTTTTGAATATTTCATTGGGGGTTCAGGGTGCACATATCAATTTCAAAGTCTCAGATGAAAAACAGAACTCAAGGACAAGAAAAGAGATGACAAAGGAAATAGGTCAAATATGCCACTTACAATTAATATAATGCCATATAATGTCAAATCTTCTTTTATTGCATTATCCTTGCAAGTGTTTTTCCAAAAGCACTCTGCAAAATCATGTGCCTTTACTAAAGATCCATAAACACATTGAACAGATTATATAATAAGAATTGTAGATCCCAGCAGTTTGCACAAAGTATTGCTACATGATTTCCCATTATGTTATTTTTAACAGAATTGCCGTCTGGACTATGCCTCATCTACTCAAAAAGGTACTAGTAGTTCAAACCACAAAACTGGTGTGATTTTTACATCTAGCAAACACTGCAAACTAGTGGTTAGGATTTCAGGCGCCTGCCCTGCTCTAAAGAAACAATTAAGTGTCGGAATCCTAAATTAGACGTGATGGATCATAAGTTTGAACTAAAGGAACCAGTTACTAGGCAACTAATAGTTCTAAATGATTGCTTGTCAATGATGATTATTCAAAAACAAAGATATACATAGTTACATACTCTTTTCATCAGTGGAACCTTTGCGGCAAAAATACCTGCAGAGTACAGATTGACAAATAACAATTAGAAACACAATAACATAGCACAGTAAATTGTGGATGATAGCATATAAGAAAGAGATATTACCCATTGCTGCAGTTGTGTTTCTGGGTTGTGGTTGGACAGTAGTGCCCTGGAGGGCAGAAGACATCATTAGTTTTAACAATATCAGCCCAAGAATCTGCAGTGCCGCATGCAGTGTTGGTTCCTGGAGTTACTTGGTAAAAATACCTGGTTTATTTTCAGAAAAAAAAGAAAGAACAAAATGGAAATTCAAATGCTCAGCAATAATGATGAAGAATATTGAATGTTCCAATGGTAAATAGAGTTTCGGGAAATGAAAATCCATCTTACGGATCGCAAAGGCCAGTAGTGTCATTCAATGTCCCAAGAGGACAATAAGCACCCAAAGGACAAGCTGAAAAAAGTTGAGCGAATTTGAAACAGCTAAGCAGAAACAACACTGAATGCCAAAAGAAAAAATGGGTAATTAATTCCAGAACCACCCATAATCTTGAGGGAAGGAACGAATTCAGATTTATTTGTAACATATACTCTCAACTAAAATGTTGTGTTCATTTGTAATTGTGATTGTGAGTATATTACCTAAATGCACAAAAACAAACAAAGGACTTACTCTTTCCATATTATTACTTTCCTGAGTATCTAAACAATGTTCGGATTCATAGGGTCTTCCGTAATATAATGTCATTGGTTTCATGCAAAACAAGTTCAGTTTGCTTGGCCGGGTTTGCTCGAAGAAAACTTACGAATCATGCAGGTCAGGCCTTGGGGGCAGAAGAAACCCGGACAACATGGCATGCAGTTCACCGCTCTTGCTGGAACCAATTCGTCAGACGACTCATCGGTCAATGACATGCAAGCCCAACCGGGTTGGCACCCAAGTGCCCATGTGCTTTGATTGCAGTTCCTACTTATCCTGGGGCTGATACGACTGCTAGTGGTAGCCAAGCTTTTGACGTACAACTCCACTTCAGCTTTCCCGCACAGCATTGCGGCCATGTTCCCTGCATAGATAAACCATTTTACGGAATATTCATAATACATTTTATTTAAGGATTTTAGTGTGGAATCCAGTACCTTAAGTCGGTCTCTAGTGAAAACATTGCAGTATCCAATTAAAAAAAGGTAGGATTCACTGAATTCAAAAAAAAAATCTAGCAATAGACAGTCATCTACTACTTATCTAAATATACAATAAAATCAAAACTAACTGCATACATTCCCAGATCACCAAATCCCCTTCCAGTCCCCACCAATCGAAGATGGGACTGAGCCAATAAACCCATGAAGCGTTCGCCCTATAAATCCAGTTCCCACGAATCCTCGGCTCTCTACTGGATAGTGATAGAAACCCAATCGGCGAAGCCGCCGTTCGCTAGACCATTCGAGGGAGCGAACTGCGAACCCGGCCCTGCTACTAGACCATGGGGAGGGGATCGGTGGTTCGGTTGGTGAGCATACCGCAGCACGTGAGCAGCGGCCGCGACGCCCATGCTCTCGACCACGGATGCCGCGCCGCACGGGCGGGGAACGGACGGGATGGCGGCAGCGGCGGCGGCGGCCTTGAGTGGGCGGCGCGGCTGCCCTGAGCGGAGGCGAAGGCGGGGGCGGAAGCGGCATTTCGTGGCAATTCGGAAGCGGAAAGGGAAGTGACGTCATTTTCAGTTGTTTGTTTACTAGGAACACGTGTAGCGAGAGGATTAATGTTTTGCAAAGCGAAATGGTACCAAACTGCCTATAGTTTTGAATTTGGTAAATCTATACTAGAAGGATCCTAAGAATTGAAAACTTTTTCTAAAAAAACCCACCCCACCCTCTCATAAAGGACCCACGTGACGGGCTTTGGTGAGAGGGAAGAACAAAAAAACGCAAAAAAAATTGCATGTTCCAAGCGCTTTTAGTTCATTCTCCGCAAAACTTTTTTCACCTAGCCGCCCGCGCGTACCCACCTTCTGCCAGGTGGGCCCCTACCTCCCCACGTCACACAATTATCCCGTATTGCTAATAGACAATAGATTGAAGAGATTTTCTCCATATAAATAAAGACCAACTAACTCATAAAAAAATGATGTGCCTATAAATTTGAGAATACCTAAAGCTCTTTATACATGAGAGAGAATATAAATATAAAATATTTTAAAAGCGCATCGCACGGCTGGTACCTACATGTCATCAATGTATAGAAGAGAGTTTAGCATGTGCGTGCCACGCGGGCATTGCAACTATATTTTATATGTTATGTTTGATTTATTTTATATATGTGCGTGCGCACATGTGCCTTTGCTAGTCTATACTAAAAGGATCCTAAACAATTGAAAACACATCTCATCAAAAAAACCCACCCCCACCCTTTAATAGAGGACCCACCTGTCGGGCTTTGGTGGGAGGGAAAAACTAGAAAGCATCAAAAATTTTGCATGTTACAGGCTCTTTTAGTTGTTTCCCCGCTCAACTTTTTTCACCCAGAAAAGGACCCACCTAAATATACCCACATTTGTACCCACGCCTATACACAATTATCCCGTATTATTAATAGACAATAAATCAGAGAGTTTTTTCATATAAATAAATGTCAACTATTGAGTTTTGAGAATACATAAAGCTCTTTATACATGAGAAAGTGAATATAAATTATTTTTAAAAGCGCTTCGCACGGCTGGTTTGTTTATCATGATCCACTAAAGTGACTCTGTTTTAGTACCTACATGCCATCAATAAACGTGCGTGATATATAAGTTGAGACAAATGTATAGAAGATAGTTTAGCACGCGCGTGCCATGCGGGTATTGCAGCTATATTTTATATGTATATTTGATTTATTTTATACATGTGCGTGCGCACATGTGCCTTTGCTAATAAAAAGAAAAGGCATTCTAATGTGAACGGTACAAACTGCACGCCCCTCGTTTCAGAAAACCACGAATTGTACCGTAGCCAATTTACGCTTCAGCTGACTGCAGACATGGTGCTACAGGTGTCAAGAATCAAGATGCGACTTTTTTCGGTGTGCTCCTACTATTTTACAACAATAAGAATGTTTAAGAAATACAAGTTGATTATTTATAAATCTTACATTAAATTATAAATTTCTATAAAATCAACGTAATAATTAAAGTAATTCGAATATGAATCTATCCATACAGCTTTTATACTCTAAGCACAAATGTATTTTGCAATTCTCTTATCAATGTCTCGAAAGCTAACTTTTTCAAAACAAAACACTCACACGCATGTACGGATCGAGAGAAAAACTGGCTATTAGTTAGCTAGCATGATAAAGATGCTGAGTTTAGGCACAGATATATGTGTCGATTAATTGTCAAAGGCAAAGGCAACCCGACTGAACCATTATGTCAGCAAATTATCACAAGACGATCGATCAGGTTGCAGCTGAATGATTCTAGTTTGCAGTGGACGCACCGCTGGTCTGCTCCGCGCAGTCGGAGGCGAAGCTCAGGTCCGAGGTGAAGTTGAACGTCTGGTTCAAATCCTTTTTCCTGATGATCATCACCCTCCGAAATTAGCTCCAATTCTATCGATGAACTGAAAGATCGACGACAACTATATCGAAGAACAGAAGCGACGACACGGGAGCTTAGTAGGCAACGTACACGTCGGCCATGCAGAAGCCGAACTTGTCCTGCAGCTGGTTGGTGAGGCCATCGGTGAGGCGCTGGAGCTCTGCCTCGAGCTGCTGCGGCTGCAGGGCCGGCAGCGGCGGCGCGCCGTCGAGCACCTGCGCTAGCGGCGGCGGCGCGCGGTCCAGCGCCGGCAAAGGCGGCGCCGGCGGCAGCTGCTGGCATCGCGCCGCGCGTGGCAGCGCCAGGAGCAGCGACGAGACGGCGGCGAAGACGATGAGGAGAGCGCGCATGGCGGCCGCCGCGGGTCAACCACCGCCACGGCGCAACCGGTCGATCATGTTATGTATCGGAACCAGCAGAGGAGGAAGATATAGCTGTAGCTGATTAGCTTCTTGGCCGAGAGAGACGTGTCACGGTGTCAGTGGTTACGCCAGAGACCGGGCCTCGGCCGGACACGGTCAGCTTCAGCTAGAAGAACCTCCACACGAAATTTCGAACGGCGTCTAATTTCAAAAAATAATAATAATTCGGACGGCGTAAAATATTAGTATCTGAGGCGGTACGGGCTTGTGATTTCGCAGAGTGTTTCGCTTTGACTCCGCTTCTTTGCAATCCGAGGAAGGAGGATTCAGGAGATCAAGCAAATAGCTTTTTTAAAGTGGTGGTCAGTTTTCAGTATATGTCACTGCAGAGAGTTTGTAGTTTGAAGTTCGTTCCAGGTCATTTCCTTCCTTGATCGCCCGAATCCTATTACTATGTGAAAATATCCTTGCTGCACGTGCGTGTGTTGTCAACGATGCTCACGTCGTCTCAGTCAGCGGCTGGATCCGGAGCACAACCACCGAACCGGGACCTGCATAAACAAAAGAAATGTGCACATTCTCTCAAGTTTCTTTAACTTTCTGAACCAATGAAAGGACACGAGAGAGGAATTGTGTCTAATTCATTGATAGGGAAGAAATGAGTTTCTTAACTTGTGGCTGCTTTTGCCTTCGCGTTGTGCCGGTTTGATTATTTAGTACGGATGATGATAGTTAGGAGCCGGTACGGGTAAGGACAATAATAAGATGTTAGGAATGGACATTGTACAATTGTTAGTTCGTTGCATTGTATATAAACTAATCTCCTAGGTTAATAATTACCCGCAAAAAATCTAATCTCCTAGGTTGTTGTACTAGAAAACTAATCACCGATGATTATCAACCGGCGCAGCCTCTAATATATAAAAGAGACGGTGCCCTGGCCATAGAGCCGTGCGAGGTTTCTGCCGAATTCTCTCTTTGTTATTATCTACCAAGAACAAAGAGGCTGGTGAATGAGCTTTGGGACTCTGGGGGCATATGAACAGATGTGTTGCTTTGTCTTGTACTGCGGTCGGACGCGTATTAGTGTACTAGTGTTGTCGCTGTAACAAGAAAAGAAAAAACTGCTCCGGTACTTAAAAAATTGCATGCATGAATCTTAGAGCGAGACAGAATTTTTGGACTTCTTCGAAACTATTGTTAACATGTGGTGTTATTGGTGTACTATATATATATATATATATATATATATATATA
>OAMR01000713.1:137280-154110 GCA_900205405.1 Echinochloa crus-galli
TGAAGTTCCGGAGAGGGACCGAAAGGCCACGCGAACGAACAATATCAAAAGCCCCGTCGTATCGTGTCTCCCGAGGGGGCACCACTGCCTCTTGGTCCGATATCTCTTATATATATATATATATATTGGTCACGATTTGTGGCATGCTAGGCTGCACCTACTCCATATAAACGCACCACGAAAGGACCACCAAATGCACGAGCATTTTCAGCTGTACGCGCGACGCAGTCAACAGCTTGGTTGTACGTACTTTGATTGAACTTGGATAAGAGCGAGCGAGAAGGGGTCACGTTTGTTGAAATTTCTTAATCGAGTTAGTCGCCACAGGATAATGATTTTCTATGCATCGGATCGAGCTGGGTCGTTGAACGAGCTGAGATGATGGTTGAAAGAAGAAACAGCTAAAGGATCATTGAGTGCGTGGCATATGCACATGCACACCATCGAAACATCCGGAGAGACGTACGGTGTACTACTGTACTAGCAGGTTTGGTCTACTGTACGGTCCCACAATTGCCATCTCTGTCATTAGCAGCAGTCAGCACTCAGCGGGGAGCTGTTTGGGCTTAGGGGTAGCCAGACGAGACGACGAGCGCCTCTGTCCCATCCTGCCCTATTAATTCGTATAAAAATGGTGTATGTGAAACAAAAAAAAACTGTACCCTGTCCTATCAAATATTTTTCTGACATTTTAACTGTATAAGTGCAAGAAAAACATCTTCTAGTGAAAAAAAATCATACTAGCTCCGGTTCATTTTACTTGACGTTTCCGACAACGAATAAGCACTGTTTGCAAGCTAAAGCCAATGTCCGAAACATCATGTATTCCGAATCGGAGGGAGCATAAGTTTGGGGAACAAAAAAAGAGTTTATTTATATCTCTACAAGTCTACCCTCCACAATCCTGCCATTTTAGTTAGAAAATTTAATACATTTGGAACAAAAACTGTTCATTTGCTTGCGGAAAATAAAGAAAAAAAGTCTGTACCGGAGGTAGTAACTAACATTTCCGCACTCAGCGCCGCGCCCACCCACCACGTACAGCCCAGCCCACTAAAGCTTGTCGCCCGGCCCATTGTATGGTTAGCCAGAGTTCCTGCAACACGGCCCATACTCGGCCTGTGCGAATTTCCACCCAAAAAATGAACACCCCTC
This sequence comes from Echinochloa crus-galli, assembly GCA_900205405.1. Taxonomy (NCBI): domain Eukaryota; kingdom Viridiplantae; phylum Streptophyta; class Magnoliopsida; order Poales; family Poaceae; genus Echinochloa; species Echinochloa crus-galli. Next base: position 138,436 of record OAMR01000713.1, read on the forward strand.
TTCTGGAGTACTCCCTCCGTCCCCTTTTTATATCGCTGGACAAAAAAGGAGTTACCCAATGCCATAGCTAAAAGACTCTAACACCTCTACATTCCAATGATTTGGCCGGCTGACACATTTGATCGGATATGGCATTAATGCTCTCTTGTAGTAACTCCCTGGCGCGCATAGGCCACACATTTTACATTAAACAAATCAGTCACACCTGTACTTTTCACGTTTAAAGATGCAGTGTAGCTATTTGGGCTTAAACAAATCAAATCAGGACAGCAAAACATAAATTTCAGTTCGGCGGCAAACACACTCAGCGCGCTCTATTTTTACACATCTCAAAAGCAAACTAAAATTTCAAACATTGCCTCCCAGCGCCATTTCTCTATGCTTGTGGGAATAAAGCCTGGCTTGTAACCCTTCTGCCTTCCGTTGCCTAATCATTTGAACCATTCCCTCTTCCATCTTCCATGGCAATAGTAGACTTAAACACGGTACCAGATGAGGAAGGGGATGAGGTGCCTGATCTCAACAAGAGTCCTGTTGCACATGATCCCTTGCAAGATGCAGTGGCCGAAGCTGAAGCTGGGGGAGCTGATGACTTTGGTCTCCACCCTAATCTGAATGATGAACAAGAACAAATTCAAGGTAAACACTTTGGTCCCCCCCCTCTCTCTCTCCCTCCCTCTCTCTCTCAGCAGGACCATTTAGTTACTATTTTTATCAAAAGCAAACTACAGTACTCTGGATTTGGTTGCTGCTACTATTATCTTTACTGTAGCCCCTTTCTCTCTCTCCTGTAGCAAAACTATTTAGTTCCTATTTTCTCACAAGCAAACTATACTACTCTGCATTTAGTTGCCGCAACTATTTATTTGTCTGTAGCCTCTCTCTCTTGTAGTAGGACTATTTGGTTACTATTTTGTCACAAGCAAACTACAGTACTTTGTATTTAGTTGCTGGTACTATTTATCTTTTCTGTAGCCTCTCTCTCTCTCCCCCCAAATTAGTACAATGCTGCTTTAGTTCCTCTCTACTAAAATGACTAGCAAAATCTAGGAATTTTTAGTGTATATCTCTCACCTGAAACTCAGCACGGCTCCTTTGTATCCTCTCTATGCTAAAATTAATATCAACTGGTTTAGTTCCACTCTACTAAAATAACTAGCAATATCCTCATTTTTTTCTTCTGGTTCTATATTAAATTGGAGTGAGAGGGGAGAATAACTCACATGTATGGGTGACAATGATTTCTCAAAATCATCAGCTTGCTTCTGTACCAGGTGACAACACAGGCCATCCATTTGATTTAAATGATCCACCTGTAGAAGACCAAGAAAACATGGATGCAGGTGATTATTTCCCTCATTTTTTACAGTAACTAGAGATAGAAAAGAAAGATACATGAAAGCTTGTAGTTACTTTTGGTTATTTTCATCTTCAGTGAGATCCCTTAACATGTAGATTTTTTTAGAATTACTGACAATCAGCAAACCATATATAGGAGATGACAACAATGGCTTGCAAGAAGAACAAGAAACCTTGGACGATGTCATACACGACTTCGGCGTGTACACAGATGCTGTCAACATCATATTTGATGAAGAGGAGTTGTCCGACTCGGATGACGAATACGATCAGCAAACCCAACAAGAAGAAGCATCAAATGTGCGCAGGATTTTGACACAAAGAGAAAGGCAAGACATATATGAAAATTTGCTTCGGTTAAGCACTAATGGCACATTACATAGAAACAGTTCAAGACTTATTGCTGCCAAGTACAATGTTCATGTGCGTACAATACAACGGGTATGGCAGAGAGCAAAAAATTGTTGGGCACAAGGCATTCCAGTAGATGTCAACTCTTTGAGACCTAAGAATTGTGGTCGTAAAAAAATTGAAGTAGACCTCACAAGGGTTGCTGATATTCCCTTAAACGAAAGGGGTACCATAAGGTCACTAGCAAGTGCTCTTCATGTCAATAAAAGCTCTGTGTACATAGGCTATTCAAACAAGGCTTGCTGCGACGACACTCCAACTCACTAAGGCCTTATTTGAAGGAAGAAAACAAACTGGCAAGGCTACGGTGGGTTCTCTCTATGCTAGATCCAACTACACTGCCAAACAATCCAAAGTTCATTGAAATGAAAAATATTATTCACTCGGATGAGAAATGGTTCAATGGGACACAGAAGACTAAGACTATGTACATGCTTCCAGATGAAGAAGACCCACATAGGACAGTGCAAAACAAGAATACCATTCGCAAAGTCATGTTTTATGGTGCTGCTGCAGAGCCTAGGTTTGATGATGATGGGAGATGCACTTTTGATGGGAAGATAGGAATATGGGCTTTTGTGCGATAGGTACTAATCTTTCTCTAACTAATCAGGAACAAGAAACCAGCAAACCATTTTGATGATGACAAAAAGGAGAAGTGGCATAAAAGCAAACTATTTGGCATAACATTCTTTATAATTACAGGAACCAGCAAAAAGGAGAAGTGGCAATAGACCGAGGGGCACACCTATCACAAAGAGCATAAAGGTTGATAGACAAACCATCAGATCTTATATGATCACAAAACTTATACCTGTTATACAAGCTTGTTGGCCAAGAGAAGCAAGGCATGAGACAATATGGATACAACAGGACAATGCTCCTTCTCATCTGCCAATAAATGATGCAGAATTTGCTGCAGCAGTTGCCCAAACAGGCCTTGATATACGCCTACTTAACCAGCCTGCTAATTCGCCTGATATGAACTGCCTTGACCTTGGTTTCTTTGCTTCTCTTCAGTCGTTAACGGATAGAACGACATCAAGAAATATGGATGAGCTCATCCAGAATGTTGAGAAGGAATATCAAAACTACAACCCCATCATTCTGAATAGGGTATTCCTCACACTACAAGGATGCATGATTGAAGTTATGAAAGATAATGGAGGTAATAGGTACAAGATCCCTCACATGAATAAAGAAAGGCTAGAGGCACTAGGCATGCTCCCTAGAGCTCTAAGTTGTGATAGGCAGCTAGTTGAAAGGGCTTTTCAGTTGTTGAACAAACAGTCGTTATGATGATGTAAACATCGCTTATGATGCTTTTGTGTTGTTCAACAAGTACTTATGTTGTACATATAAACAAGGTTTAAGTTGCTTTTGTTCATATTCGTTTCTCTCTTTTACATGTAAACATGGTTGAAATCATCGCGTGGCTGAGGCAAAAATAGATACGTGCAAATCAAAAATTACCAAACCGCTCTAACATAAAAGCATCAGTGCATTGCAAGCAACCATTAGACCATCAGTACATATGCCCTTCTACAGAGCTAAACAACAAAACAAAAGTTACCAAGCTGCTCCAAAGTAAAAGCATCAGTGCGATGCAAGCAACTAACAGACCCAAATAAGTTGCAGTTAGTCAAGGAAATTCTCCTTGTAGAAATGGCCAGTGCAAAGCGAACTCCCTTTGTAGGAGCTTTCCAATGACTTAAAACATGGCATCTACAAGAAAGCTAAAGTACAGGCTTTACTGCATACATCATGGACACCAATTTGAATCCCTAGCATTTCTAACTTATGGACATGGATATCAAGCTATCGATACACTTACAATTGCCCCTAGTTTTATTCATATGCATTGTTCAACATGCTATATATGCACAGCAGCATTCATTCACATTTGTAAGAAAAAAAGAGAGAGTAAGAAACCATGAAAAACCCAAGAAATGTCATACAGGTTAATCTAATTGTCAAGTGCCTTTATTTTAGTGCTGCTGTAGGTGTATTGCAGTGCTGGTGTTCATCAGCCTGCTAGTCGAGGCCCTGAAGTCTGCATCTAGACTGCACGGACTAGTTTTGGCATGCATTGAACTTGCTTCCTGAAAAATACTCGTACTTGCTTCCTGGCATAGCGCTTACCGGAGGTTGATTCGAGGCAGTGGGAGCTCAGCCCGCCGGCCGTGATTACCCTCGTGCTCGCTCAGCTGCCGCCCGCCCACATGCTTGCCCGCCGGCCGCGCGTCCCCACCAGAGCTCGCTGCAGCTCGATTAGCGGGAGCCCGAGCTCACTGCGCGCCCGTTCCGCTGCTGCCGCCCGTCCGCTCGCTCGCCGGCCGCGCGTCCCGGCCGGAGGAGTCGACGGAGGCCGCTCCGCTGTTGCCGCCCGTCGGCTCGCTCGCCGGCCGCGCGTCCCTGTCGGAGGAGTCAACGGAGGGTGGCCAGGAACTGGATCGACGGAGGGAGGCCAGGAGCTGGATCTGGGCAAGGTTGGGGATGAGACTGAGTTTTTTTTTAAGCTCGGTGGGTGGTTGTAAAACGCCGAGAAGACACGATGTGATAACTGAGGACGGCTAGGCGCTGAGTAGCGGTAGTGCGGTAGGCGACGACATATAATTAGGGACACATTACTGTAGCTATAACGACATACAAAAGGCGACGGAGGGAGTATATGATATATCAGAATCAGAATCATTTGGTCGTCGACTTGTCTGACATGCCAAATTAAACAATCAATCAATCACCATTTCGCCCCGTCTTTGCTGCTACCGACCTACAGTACGAGCTAGGAGAAGCGCCATATGCTACGCGATTCGTGGCCGCAGGTCGCTATATTGTATCCCAGGCCTGAAGTTCCGGAGAGGGACTGAAAGGCCACGCGAACGAACAATATCAAAAGCCCCGTCGTATCGTGTCTCCCGAGGGGGCACCACTGCCTCTTGGTCCGAAGAAACAGTAGTATACTAATATCCCGGCCGGTGAGAATCGATCTCCAGCCAATCAATCAGAGTACGTACGTCGTCTTGTCGATCAAGCGTACGTATTCGCCAGCAGCAGCTCCAACCATCTGCCAGTGCCGTGCTGAACTGTGATTGATAGATACTATACTGATGATCCAGATCCCCTGGACACTGAAAAGTTACGTTCAGTTGACCGCGAGAGAGGGAGAGGGAGATATGATCGATGGAGACGCTTCAGTTCCGCTCAAAGATTCCTGGACAACTAAACTAGTCATGGCTAACTGATTTTGCATGGTTTTGAGGCATGACAACAAGCATGACCGAGTATATATCGATACAGTATCCTGCTAGTCATCTTTTTCAAGGAAGGAAGGAGAAAGTCTTCTCACTGCTCAATCAAACGAATACCAAGGCTAGTCAACAAAACACACCAACACAATAGGTGCAAAAGTCCTCGAGACAGAGGTGACGAGATGCATGGATAAGTGTTTAACTTTCCTAGCTGGTTGCTGGCTACCATATTCCAAGTCTTAACCGTACCACTTGGCGAAATCTGGAACTGGAAGAACAGCGAGTAGCTAGACCACAGTGTCAGTTTTTTAATTTCCCAGCTATCGATCGATCGAGCACTTTGTCAGCTCCGCCGGGCTCAATTCAGACACAGCTGCATGCGGCCTCCGGGCAATGCAACTATGCAAAGCATCAGGGAGACTATGCAAATACCTGATAATGGAACAGATCGAACAGGTGTACTCTTTTTTTTAATTATTTTTCCCCTTCTTCACTGGCAGAAAATTGATTAAGAATATGTCTGAAAAAGAAAGCGAGAGCAAGGTTTGCGACCAATGATACCGGCAGCATCCCCTGATTCCTATCACAACCTTTTTTATTCTCTAATTATTTGCCATGATTATATTATTTTTATTGCACTCCTACGCAATGCAGCTGCCCTCCTGAGAATATATATGTATTATCCTAGTTAGCTACATGTACGTGTCACTGCCTCAAGGAAAAGAACATTTCTCCACAGCGACTATTCATCGAACGAGACAAGTCGGTCGATGTCTGCAAGCTACGTCGATAAACAATTAGCCAGAATCATGTTCACACGCAAGCCAAAAACCCCTCACATGTCGGTGTCTTAATTTATGAAAAAAAAACTAGCTAATAAAACCTTTTCAAGCACGCTGTGGGTGTTGTCATATCCCGACTTATCTTACCCACCAGTAGATATGATGATGATGATGGCCGTGGAATGATTTTAAACTTCTTCAGTATCCTGCCACAGGACAATTTTGTATTGAAATAAGCACCTCTTCTCACAAAGCATTCTTAAATACAATGTGTATATGCCCTTTTTTGGGAGTATCCTGCGATGCGACGGGACTAATTTTAATTGAAATGAAACGTCTCTTCACACAAAGCAATTCTTATATACAATGTGTACATTTTTTTTGCGAGCGTCCTGCCACGGGATTAATTTTAATTGAAATAATGAAGCTTCTCTTCACTTAAAACATCTATTATCTTAATACAATAGAGTTAAAAGGAGCCACCACGTTCGTCGAGAGGGTCAAGAAATTCCCACGTTAATCCAAAAAAGAGAAGAATATATGCCGTCGGGTTTTATGAAGATCTAACGGTATATATTATTCCGTTAATCCAAAAAAGAGAAGAATATATGCCGTCAGATTTTGTGAAGATCTAACGGTTCATATTATTTCGTCCGCCGCCACCCCTCCGCGGTCGTCCATCCAATGTCGCCGCCGCGCAGCCGTCCGTGGCCGCTGTAGGAGGCCTCCATGGCTCCACCGTCATCGTGTGTCCGTTCACGGCTGTCGCGGCCGCTGCAGGAGCCGCCCGCGTATCTTCGGTGTTCGGGGTCCAGCCGCTTGAAGGGCTCCACCGCTGCAGCAACTAGAGAGAGGGGGGAGATAGAGGGAGAGAGATAGAGTGGGACAGGGGGAGTGGTGGTGTCTCTACGGCCACCACTTGAACCATCCAATGTCGCTGCCACGCAACTGTCCGTGTACAAGGCCTCCACGGCTCCGCCGTCACCGCGTGTCCGTTCGCGGCCGCTGCGGGAGCCCTCCACTGCCGCCGCGGGAGTCTTTCGCCGTCGCCATGTGATTGTCCGCCGTCGCCACCGCTGCAGCCACTGCGGGAGCTACCCACGCGTCTTCGGTGTTGGGGGTCCAGCCGCTGCGCAGCCGTCCGTGGCCGCTGTAGGAGGTCTTCACAGCTCTACCGTCGTCGCGTGGCCGTTCGCGGCCGTCTCGGGAGCCCTCCACCGCGGTCGTGCGGCCTCCGTGGCTGCTTTGGGAGTCTTTTATCATCACCGTGTGATCGTCCACTGTCGTCGCCGCTGCGGGAGCCGCCACGTGTCTTCGTTGTTCGGGGTCCGGCCGCCCCGCGCGCCGCTAAAAGCCAGCGAGGCAGAAGGGCGCCACCGCTGCAGCCACTAGAGAGACGGGGGAGATAGAGGGAGAGAGATAGAGTGGGAGAGGGGGAGTGGTGGGGTCGGTGAAAGAAAAGAAGAAAAATATATGGGTGGGCTCACGTGTTGGTAGTTGGTATAGAATATAAGATATAGAGGATAATGGGTGCAGAAAAAATTGATATAAATGAGAGAATCTCAAATGACTAAGCAGGAATACTTCTTTTAGTGGATGAGAATAGAGTACGGTGAATGCGAACAGCCGGAAGCCCCATGTGCTATACCACATCTTTCTATATAGGAGGCAACGTTCAACAATGAGTAGAGGACAATACGTCGACCCGCACGTGTACCTAATGAGAGGTGCTCGATTTAGGGCGTTCAACTAGGTTATGAGCACAACGGGAGAGAACGATTCTCCCTGTCTGAAGATCATCAAACGGGTTACCCGCGCTCAAACCCGTTTAGTGGTCTTTGTTAACGAGTTGTTGTAAAAAGAAGCAGAGAGTGGAAAAACAAAGCGGAGAAACTGAGGTGTTGTAGCATTCAACGTTGAGTGGAGGACATCACATTGATTTGCACATTTAACTGATGAAAGGTGCTTAGATTTAGGGCGTTCATCAAGGTTGTGAGCATAATGAGAAAGAAAAATTGTCCATATCCGAAGAGGATGAATCACTGCCTGGATTGATCATCACCATGGACACGCTCAGCACTCATGAAAGATCATCAAAACACACTCAAACATGTTTGATGGTCTTATGAAAAACAAAGCGAAGAAACTCAGGTGTCTTATGGCTTTAATGATGGACGTGCTTGCCGTGCATATGTGTTGACATAAAATTTGAGTAACAATAGCCTGGGCAAAGAAATGCTTTTGTTAATGCCCGATACAATTATGCAACTGTAAACTACTGTCGATTATTCAGTAGATAGGGCATTAACCATGTCTATATATTACTCCATTTTTTTATTGGAGGAGAAAAAAGGCAAAAGATTGATCCATAATCGTGATAGGCATCCATTGATTACCGCAGCCTAAGTTCTATAACTAGCAAAATAGCAGTATTTTTCTTATAATGTTTTCTCGGATAACATTTTTCTGGTGTGATTGATTACCCTCTATAATTAATTTCCCCCTCTTTACGCTTTCCTTCATGCTATGCCATTCTGACCAATTAAACCGCAAAAATATTTAAATAAAATTATATTTAAGTTAAACAAACCTAAATATAAGTATAAAAAACTAGCTACCCGCGTAAATTTGCGCAGGCCATCTTGCTAGTTCTTATATGCTAATCTGCATATCATCACCAGCATCCTTGTACGTACAATGGACGGATATCATCCTACAATCTCAGACATCATCATCAACATAACATGTAACAAGTAGGCCCAGATCGACTAAACCTTTTATAAACACGAAACTTTGTTACGAGGGCGAATAGCCAATCTTTTTCCACCTGTTCCCCACATGCTCGCAAAGTGGATTTTTTCTGCTTGAGTTTAATCTAATTTTCGGTGCCGTAGTTTTGCCAAAAAAAAATGTCGGTCTCATTCATTCGGCTAACCATTCCCTCTACATCTTAGTTCCATGGTGAGCAAACAAGTTATATGGTTAAGCAAAACAATATAGCTGAGACTTATTCATCAACTGACACTGGATTTAGATGAGATTTGTTGGATTGGGCACATCTAGTAGAGTGTGAGAAAAAGGACGAATCATGTCAGTATAGTCTATTGAAATTCTACATTTGCTAGCTGTGCAACAAGTTGGCTCCTCGTTAGTGGTCGTAATTGACGGAAGACTAGCGAGGAGGAGACAAGCAAACTGGTGCAGAAGAGTGAAACTGTGGGCAAAGAAAGAAATGAAGAATCTGTATCAACCGGTGCGTTCTACTATAAGTCTATAACACAAGAGTATAAATAAAGCTAATAAGTTATATAATCCATGTTTTGTACAGAGTAAGCTACCTAATAAGTTGAAAGATAAAATGATTTATTTTTTTAAATGAAGGAAGTAGTTAATCGATCAGCTAAATACTGAAACGGCAAAGCCTGGTGAAAGAAAGCTCAAATTCTTTACAAGAATATTAGCTTATCTTCCCAAGCTAGGGGCTCATCTTCCCCCTTTTTCCTCTCTCCACTTGTTTTCTTCAATTCTTCTTTCTCTTTTTTTCTTCTTATTCCTCTTCACCAATGACTGAAAATTGTTGGATGGGGGTTGGAGCGTGGATTTCTTCATGAGGTAAGGATGGATAGTTGATATTACTCAGGATGGTCAAAGTTCCGACATGACTCGAGAACTCGATATCCAAACTTAAAAACCAATCAAATGTGATCCATGTCCACCAAACATTTAAACAAATTTGCATACATACATGGTGATTGGTGAATCGTTGCTCAAAAATGATCTTAAGATTTCACTCTCTATTTGGCATATGGTCACGAACAAAAGAAATGGGACTTCTTGGCCAAAACTCAAATCAAAGGTGCTCATGCTAGAGGGATTGATCTTGGGATCACTGTAGATTCAAGCCTCTGTATTATTATCTGTGATTGTCAAATTGCGTGGTCCCTTAATCTAAACCTCTACTCGATCGCCTTTTATAATGGAACCGATCCATCAGTGCCAACTGCCGAGCCTTCTGTTTTTTACCATATTACCGTCAACCGCGATGACTATTAGGGATGCAAGTGGGTACTCAATGGGTTTTTTGGGTCAGTCATCCTAGTTCATTTTACCTTCCAAATTAATTACAAGGGATGCCATTCTAGTTTATTTTTCTAAGTTTTGGGTCGACCAATGACCCAAAAACATAGATACTTGCATCCCTAATGACTATGCCATAAACCATAAGTCCTCAAACCTCAACCCAATTCAAACTGGCTTTAAGCATTCCTCACAATAGCTAGACCAAAAATGCACATACTCACACTTATATATCAATGCGATCAGCAATTCAGATTGATTGGGACAGTTTATATGTCTCTGACTGCCATTCCAACTCAATTACTCCGAATTACGATTCCATACGATTTGCAGTCTCACCAAACGACCCAAATCCAAATCTGCGATTGCTTGTTCATGTTCCACGCACGTCCGTTTTTATCTTCCGTCTGGTTGCTTCCGGATTCGGTCGATTTCCATCCATCTCCTGCAGTACCCGTCTGTACCCACACCTTCTCCGGCTGTCCCGGCATTTAAAACCTCTCGTTGTCGGATCCCTCACATTTCTCTCGCCCCCCAAAGCAAGTAACCAACCAAACAGACAGAGACGTACAGCGGGAGGAAGACGATCGAGGACGTGGACCGCGAGCCGATCGACGCCGCCGCCACCGCCACCGCCACCGCCGTGCCCTAGTGCACGAGCAGACACCCCACCCTGTTAACCCTCCCCTCCGTCCTCCCCCTCCATTGACCCGTCAACCCTCCACCCCTTAGTCCCCTACCCAGCGGAACCCACAACTCTTTCTTCCTTTCTCGGGGGCGGCGGGCGGCTCCGGCGAGCGGCCGCATCTTCCTCTTCTTTCCCCGCATGTGGAGGTGACCCGACCAGCACAGGTGGGCGATCGAACCAAAGCTTATGTGTTGCGTTTGTTTTTATGTTCTTGGGTGGGAACGGGGAAAGGGATTCGTTCGTTGGGGTTGGGTGCGGAGCAAGAGATCGGATAACGCCATTGATAGCGACGACAAAGGTTGGTTGGGAGGTTGGAGGGGGCAGTAGGGCCGGCTTGAAAAATGTTTGCCTGCCATGGCTGGCTAATCGTCTCGTCTCCCTGGCCGTGAGTGACGTCGTGCTGCTCGCTCCTGCCGCTCGCTCGCCTGGTGCAGATTTGGTGGGTGCTTTGAATTGAATTCCATTGATTGGTTATCGGTTTTTGTTTAACTTTTTATTATCTTTGCGCGCTTTCTTCTTGCCGAATGGAGAGGTGTATGTAGTATAGCCATGTTTTTCTGAATCCGCCTTTTTTTTCCTAAATTCTTCCCCATTTTAGGTGTGTGTGGATGGTTCATCTTTTGCTTTTCAACTTGGTGTTGCTTGAGGAGTAGAGTTTGCTTGCTTGCATCCCTTGAACAGTTTTCTTCCTACCTTACCCGTCGCCAATCGCCATTGCTGCCGTTCGAGTAGAGTGCAAGAAATAAAGTAGAAAAAACCGCCTCTTAATTTGCTGCCACGATGCTGCTGCTGCAGAGCAGGGGCGTAGCAGAAGAAGAAGCGCCATGCACTGCTTCCGGTTCCCGAGCTGGGACTCCCTGAACGCGTCGGAGCTCAGCAGCGCCGGCTCCCTCGGCCGGTGCCGGCAGCTCTCGCTGCAGTCGCAGCGCCCGCCCAACGCGCTCCGCGTCTTCACCTTCCAGGAGCTCCGGTCCGCCACCCGCGGGTTCAGCCGCGCGCTCGTGCTCGGCGAGGGCGGCTTCGGCTGCGTCTACCGGGGCACCGTCCGGAGCGCGCTCGAGCCGCGCCGGGCCGTCGACGTCGCCATCAAGCAGCTCGGCCGCCGGGGCCTGCAGGGCCACAAGGAGTGGGTCACGGAGGTGAACGTGCTCGGGGTGGTGGACCACGCCAACCTCGTCAAGCTCATTGGTTACTGCGCCGAGGACGACGAGCGCGGGATGCAGCTGCTGCTCGTCTACGAGTTCATGCCCAACGGGAGCCTGGCCGACCACCTGGCGGCGAGGTCGCCGAGGCCGGCGTCGTGGGCGATGAGGCTCAGGGTGGCGCTGGACACCGCAAGAGGGCTCAAGTATCTCCATGAAGAATCTGAATTCAAGGTACGCTTCGTTCACCTCTCCTTCAGAATAGTCAGATAGATGATCTGAATCTCGGATGTTCTCCTGACCGGTAGATTCCTCTGTTCCTTGTCTTTCAGCCTGTCCTCTGGGAAGAAACATTGCCATTGTGATTTAACTTGTTTATTATTATGTTTATTATGGACTAGTCTTACACAACTTGGATCATAACAATTCCTTTTTTTTTGGTCAGATAATATTTCGAGATCTGAAGCCATCCAACATTCTTCTCGACGAGAACTGGAATGCGAAACTGTCGGACTTCGGCTTGGCGAGATTAGGACCTCAAGAAGGAAGCCATGTCTCGACAGCGGTATGCAACAATCAATCTTCTTTACAAAATGCTGGCACGTTGATCTGAAATACAGTACCTAGAACCAAGTAGCAAACCCAAGAGCAGTTAGAACACAGAATCATTCTACCATCCTGATCCGGTCAAGCAACTGCAACACGTGCTAGAAAACTTTTCAAATATTGTGGCCTCGTGAAAACAAGGGGCTGACCGTATTACCATCTTCTACACAAGCAAATAAAAATAGAAAAGTAACACAATGGCAACCAGGCACTTTCGGTCGGTTTGGACGCTAGTGCCGAAGAACCGATCAGAAAAGTCACCTAACCTTTCTGGTCAGTTGCAACCAACTGGCTTTCTGGGGGCTTTCCAGTTCCAAACACTTTACCACGTGCGATTCTCAAATTCTGCATCTAACAAATTTCTAACTCATTGTTATTAACATCTGAATATCTGATGAAGGTTCTAGTTATTCAAATTCATGTTTTGTATGACAATCAAACAGGTGGTGGGGACAATTGGATATGCAGCTCCTGAATACATCCACACAGGACGCCTCAGCACCAAGAATGACATATGGAGCTTTGGTGTCGTGCTTTATGAGCTACTGACAGGCCGGCGACCTCTGGACCGAAATAGGCCCAGAGGCGAGCAGAACCTCGTGGAGTGGGTGAAGCCCTACTCTTCCGACGCTAAGAAGCTTGAGACTGTGATCGATCCAAGGCTTCAAGGGAACTATAGCATAAAATCAGCAGCCCAGCTTGCATCAGTGGCAAACAAGTGCCTGGTGCGCCATGCCAAGTATCGGCCCAAGATGAGTGAGGTGCTGGAGATGGTGCAGAAGATCGTGGAGAGCAGCGAACTTGGAACGCCAGAGCATCCCCTGATCAGCAATTCAAAAGAATTAGTGAGTGATGAAAAGAAAAGGAAAGGCCTTGACTTGAAAAGAAGAATTGCAGATATTAAAGCTAGGGAAGGGAGATGGTTTGCATGGCAAAGGTGGACACCCAAGCTTGTGAGAACACAATGATTCACAGCATCAACAGATGAGGCGTTTCTTGCATGGCTTGACTTGCATAGTAAGTAGAGAAAACAGAATGTGACTGGAAGATCACAAAGTCAGAGAGCATGATAATTGTAAACAAACGGTTTGGTGCAGCCCATGGTGGACACCACTAAATAATACATAGGTTCACAATTTCTGGAATCACACATAGGCAGTCTTCTCCATTCACTTGGAGGTTCCATGTTTTTTATCGGAGCTTAATCAAAGCTCAAGTAGCAATTTTTCGAGCAGAAGGCTTATTGTACAGTTTAACTTGGTTTTGTGGAGTGATTTTTGAGTTGTATTAAGTGCCAAGTAAGATTCATGTAGTGTATGTAGCTAACTGTTTCTCTATATTTGGCATAGCTGATATGCATAATGAAGAGGGAGAATATGTACCAAAGCGATGTAGGCAGAAACTACTTGTGCACGTCCATATAAATTGCAAGGACATGCTCCAGGGCCCTTGGCACATTCAAGTTTTAGCACATGCATCTTGTCATCCAAGCAGTAGCTACAGGTGAAGCAAATTTTGCAGAAAGTTTATCCAGATGTATCATGTATGTCTGCCTGCTATTTCGAGCACTGTCCATACAGTAATCATGATTGTCATTGGTTTCTCCTTTTTTTTTACTGAATTCTCAGTGGCTAGGAGAATGTTGAACACTTATGATTGGCCACTTATGAATCCATCCTTCTATGTATCTTCTTTCAATACAGAATGTTGAACGAACGTTGCTTCTCACAACTAGGTTGTACCTAGCAGTATAGATTCCAGTTAGCCTAAATGATGCTCCGGATAGTGCTTCAGTGGGCAGAACTGAGAATGACAAATATTATGTCCAGATTCACTCTGGAAAAATGATCAAACTGCTTCATGGAAATTGATCCTTGAGAGATCCACAGGTGTAAACATCGTATTATAAGTGTGCACGGAAGTATTCTGGAATGGTATCATCATCCTTTATTTTCATCTCCATTGCTATTAGGTCCAGCAAGTCATAAATCTGTCCCGAGCCCGGATGGGTCTTGTCCTGGGCAATGAACCTAGAGATCCCTCCACCAACATCAATCTCACTAAATCCAGGAACCTTCTTTACACCCCTCTCCTCCATCACCTTTCTCGCATTCTTTGCCTCTTGCCACCGCCTAGCAACAGCGTATATATTGGACAAGCCAATGTACCTGCCATCATGATCCGGCTCCAATTGGACAAGCTGCCTGCCGATTACCTCACCGAGCTCCATCCATCCATGTAAATTACATGCATTCAGGAGAGCACCAAGCACAGAAACACTAGGCTCCATTGGCATGCTTCTAACGACACCATATGCTTCCTCCAAGCGCCCCGCTCGACCAAGCACATCTACCAGGCAAGCATAGTGCTCGACGTGCGGTCTGAGCCCTTGCGCTTTGAGCGAGCTGAAGAACATCCAAGCCTCATCCACCAGACCACCATGGACACAGGCGCTCAACAGACAGAGGTACGTGATCTCATCCGGCGCAACCCCAGCACACTGCATCTCCCGGAACATCTCCACCGATTCGGTACCCATGCCATGCACCGCAAGGCCACCTATCATCGCATTCCATATCAGAACATCAGTGTTCTCAACTGGCACAGCCCGGAACACCTCCAGCGCCTCATGAATCGCCCCACACTTGGCGTACATGCCAACCAGCGAGGTGGCCAGGCTGAGTTTCAGAGTGAAGCCGCGCTCCCTGAGGCATCGATGCACCCGCCTCCCACGTTCCAGATCCCCCAGGTGCGCGCAGGCGCCAAGCACGCTCACCATCGTGACTTCGTTCGCCCTCACCTGCTCCCCACCGTCCTTCTCTGCTGCAGCGGCGCTCTCCATCATCTCATACACTGCAAGCGCTTCCCGGTGCTCCCCACACTTGACACACCCATCGATCATGGCGCTCCAGGACACCACGTCCCGCCTGGGCATCCGAGCGAACACCTGGCGCGCTGCGGCGAGGTCCTGGCACTTGGCATACCCGTCGAGGAGCGCGTTCCAGGAGACGAGGTTGGGGCGGGGGATTTCGTCGAACACCCGGCGGGCGTGGTCCGGTAGGGCGCAGGCGGCGTACATGTGGACGTGGGAGTTGGCGACGTGAAGGTCGGCGGGGAGGAGCCCGATCCGGAGCGGGTGCGCGTGGAGCGCGGCCGCGAGGGGGGCGGAGGAAAGGCGCGCGGCGGCGCGGGCGAGGAAGGGGAAGGTGAGGTGAGACGGGCGGAGAGCGGAGCGGAGGAGGAGGATGAAGAGGGAGAAGGAGAGGGAGGGAGACTGCGAGGAGGAGGTGGAGCGGATGAGGGGGTCGAGAAGCTGGGTGGTGAGGACGCGGCCGCGCAGGTGGCGGAGGAGATGCAGG